>JAPMUY010009538.1:0-2500 GCA_026901105.3 Galaxias olidus
CACCTCAGGAGATGGGACCAGCTCTTTGTTGACTAGTCCACAGAGCAGACTGAGGGGAAAAAGCCTCCTCACAGCCAGTCTGCGCTGACACCGGCTTCAGATATCTATATCCTGGTACATTATGAAATATTAAAACCACCCCGCCTTCAAGCTGACAGGATCAAAGTTTGTTAAAAACCCAGGTGGGTCCCCCCCCCCCCCCCCCCCCTCTCTCTTTCGTCTGGAAGTCAGCTCCCTTCAAACGTGACAGAGGTAGCTGCAGACAGTACGCAGAGCGCTAACGGCAGCTCTGGTGTGTTCGGCGCGAGGACAGTGGATCTCTGGGTCTGAGGCTCCCTTAGAGAGCTGGTGACAGAGGCAAACCTATAGGAGCCTCTCCAAGAGGTCGGCCCCTCTGTCCCTCTGGGAACCAACACACGGTGTCAGAGGGACCCGGCCAGGAACCCGGTGGGGCGCCGGGACCCAGGAGAAAAACACGGCCCCCCCTGGCTCCTGCCAGAGAGGGAGGGAGAGGGCAGGGAGGGAGAGGGGAGAGACAGCAACCGCATTCCCAAGACAATGGAAGGTCTGTGAAGCTGCCTGAACCTTTGAGGGCCTGGGGCACGGAGAGGAGAAAGAGCCAGAGAGAAAAAGAGAGAAAAGAGAGAGGGAGAAACACTCAGAGGGGGACTGAGGGGAGGAGGGCGAGGAGAAAACGAAAGAAGCCAAGCAGTGGAGACTGGGAAGGCGCCGCATCAAAAGAGAGAGAGAGAGAGAGAGAGAGAGAGAGAGAGAGAGAGAGAGAGAGAGAGAGAGAGAGAGAGAGAGAGAGAGAGAGTGCGGAAGGTCAACTGGAGAGACAGAGGGGGCTGAGAGGTATCGGTGCGTTTACCTGTGTTTATGTGTGCATGTGTGTGTCAGAGAGCGTGTGAGTCAGAGAGCGTGTGAGTCAGAGAGCGTGCATGTCAGAGAGTGTGTGTGTGTGCACAAAGCCAGCCTCTCGTAGCCCCCGCCCCTATCAGGAGTAGGCTGAGCTGGCCGGAGGAACAGAGAGGAGCAGGGGGAGTAGCAGGGGGTGCTATGGAGTGGTGGGAGAGGCCCGGGCAGCCCATAAACACCGGCCTGTCCTCCCACCCAGTCCCCTGGCCCTGGGAGCTGCCCAGGCGGTCCCCACCAGCCTGCTGTGGTCCTCCCTCTCCCTCCTCCGGAGCCCCGTGGGGGGGGGGGGGGGGGCACTGACAGGGCCAGCCGGTCAAAGGTCAAGCAGCCAGCACCCCGACACTTCCTGGGCCAGAGCTGTCGCCGTCATGCCACCGGCTGGTAAATATTTACTCTGCAGGGGCGGGCCTCTGTGAGGGAGGGCCGGGGGGCCGAGGGGGGCAAGGGAGGAGGGGAGTTAGGGTTTCAGAGAGCGCCTCACTTACGCCCAACACGAGCATGCGTGTGGGCAGCCTTACTGGCACCAACAGGGCCATCAATAAATAAATACACTGGGACAGAAATATCCCCACCATAGCCCGTCTCCAGCGGAATACCACTAGCAGCCCCCCTCCCGACAGCCGGGAGAGGAAGGAGTGTGTGTGTGTGTTTGTGTGTGAGAAAGGAGGGGGGGGGAGAGAGAGGGAGCTTGCCTCCCAGTCCCGTTGTGTGGAGCAAGGCTCTGGTGTGAGAGCCCGCAGAGAGGATTAATAGCAGGCCTGAAACATGCTCCACCATTCACTCATGTTTGCTAGTCGTTTGTCGGCCTCTCTCCTTGTTTTTGTGTGGAGAATGTTCACACCCCCCCCCCTTCTATCTCATCCTCACTCCCTCCCCGTCCCTTCCTCCTTCGGAGCCCCCTCCCCCAGCCAGCCAGCCAGCCAGCCAGCCAGCCAGACTCCCCCTCATCCACCCTGCTCCCCTCTCTCCTTCCCCCGGCCTCACCTCCCCACCCACACAGACGGACAGACAATCAGACAGACAAACAGACAGACAAACAGACAGGCAAACAGGCAGGCAGGCAGGCAGGCATACAGACAGGCAGGCAGGCAGGCAGGCATACAGACAGGAAGACAGAGAGACAAACAGGAAAGAAAGACAGACAGACACACAAACAAACAGAAAGGTAGACAGGCAGAGAGGCAGAGAGACATGCAGAGGGGCAAAGAGACGGGCCAGCAGAGAGACCGGCAGAGAGGCACAGAGACAGGCAGACAGGCCAGCAGAGAGACAGGCAGGAGACAGGCAGAGAGACAGGTCGACGGGCCAGCAGAGAGACAGAGACACAGAGACAGACAGAGAGGCAGACAGAGAGGCGGAGTAGAACAGCCTCAACCCCCTCACAGTGCCTCCTCCCCTCGGTCACATGACTTCTATCGCTCACTCTCAACTTCTGTTTCTGATTTGGGATCTAACGCCCCTACACCCCCCCTTCCCCCCTCACTTCGTTACACCCTCTCTCTCGCCCTCTCTTCATCTCTCACCCTCTCTCTCCCTCTCCCTCTCCCTCCCTCTCTCTCTCTCTCTCCCTGTGTTTGTGACA
>JAPMUY010009538.1:7500-12500 GCA_026901105.3 Galaxias olidus
ACAATCTGGTCTCCATTGAAGACATTGTGAAGTACAAGGCTGGGGAAGCATGGGTGTGCATGCAGGTGGGCATTGCAAGCTGGCCAGTTTGTCAGATAACCAGTCAGTCAGTCAGTCAGCCAACCAGTCTGCCAGTCAGTCAATCAGCCAACCAGTCAGTGAGTTAGTCAGTCAGCCAGCCAGCCAACCAGTCTGCCAGTCAGTCAGTTAGTCAATCAGCCAACCAGTCAATCAGTCAGTCAGTCAGTCAGTCAGCCAGCCAGTCAGTCAGCCAGCCAGTCAGCCAGCCATCCTGAAAGGCCTTTGCCTGTTGTCCAGAGACTAGGTGTGCAGCACCGCGGCCAGGCAGCTGGAGCAAAGTAAGAGAGGCAGCGTTGTTCCCCCTGCTGGAGCGCTGAGGGCTGGGCTCCAGTGGCGACGGCTCGGCCCCTGTTGTGGACAGGCAGCGCTCCACTGCTGCCTACTGTATGGAAACACCTCCCTGCCCTCCCTCCACGCTGTAAATTGATCGGAGGGGATCGGAGGCACGGGAGCCCGGCTTCCGACTGGGACAGAGAGAGAGAGGGGGGACGAGAGAGGGAGAGAGAGAGAACGAGAGATAGAAGCGAGCCGACCGCTGAGGTGGCTGAAATAGCCCCCCCTCCCCCACGCCGGTTTGCATTGTTGTACCTGCAGAAGGGGTTGTGAAATGCAATGCACCATGTTTATGTGGAGCTTGGCAGGCTGCCTCTGCAGCTAGGGGAGGATGCAGCTAATGAAAAATGGGCAGAGACGAGCGAGGAAGTGTGTGTGTGTGTGTGTGTGTGTGTGTGTGTGTGTGTGTGTGTGTGTGTGTGTGTGTGTGTGTGTGTGTGTGTGTGTGTGTGTGTGTGTGTGTGTGATAGAGAGAGAGAGAGAGACAGAGGGGCGGAGAGAGTGTGTGTATGTGCTGATCAGGGGAGCCTGCCGCTCTGTCATCAGGGGCATATTTAGAATAATCATTGAGAAGGAAGAGCATGTGTCTTCATGAATATGATCTTGTGTGTGTAGTAGGTGTGTGTGTGGTGTGTGTAGCGTGTGTGTGTGGTGTGTGTAGCGTGTGTGTGTGGTGTGTGTAGCGTGTGTGTGTGGTGTGTGTGAGAGCGAGAGTGAGTGTTTGTAGAACCACAAGGGGGGCATAAACATCTCAGGCTGTGCATGCACACGTGTTTGCATTTCTTACTTCCAGTAGGCAGAATCCCAGTGTCACAAACACAGAGAGAGAGAGAGAGAGAGGGAGAGAGAGAGAGAGAGAGAGAGAGGGTGAGAGATGAAGAGAGGGCGAGAGAGAGGGTGTAACGAAGTGAGGGGGGAAGGGGGGGTGTAGGGGCGTTAGATCCCAAATCAGAAACAGAAGTTGAGAGTGAGCGATAGAAGTCATGTGACCGAGGGGAGGAGGCACTGTGAGGGGGTTGAGGCTGTTCTACTCCGCTTTCCTCTGTCTGCCTCTCTGTCTGTCTCTCTGTGTCTCTGTCTCTCTGCTGGCCTGTCGACCTGTCTCTCTGCCTGTCTCCCTGCCTGTCTCTCTGCTGGCCTGTCTGCCTGTCTCTGTGCCTCTCTGCCGGTCTCTCTGCTGGCCCGTCTCTTTGCCCCTCTGCATGTCTCTCTGCCTCTCTGCCTGTCTACCTTTCTGTTTGTTTGTGTGTCTGTCTGTCTTTCTTCCTGTTTGTCTCTCTGTCTTCCTGTCTGTATGCCTGCCTGCCTGCCTGCCTGCCTGCCTGCCTGTTTGCCTGTCTGTTTGTCTGTCTGTTTGTCTGTCTGATTGTCTGTCCGTCTGTGTGGGTGGGGAGGTGAGGCCGGGGGAAGGAGAGAGGGGAGCAGGGTGGATGAGGGGGAGTCTGGCTGGCTGGCTGGCTGGCTGGCTGGCTGGGGGAGGGGGCCTGAAGGAGGAAGGGACGGAGGGAGGAGGATGAGGAGAAGGGGGGGGGGGGTGTGAACATTCTCCACACAAAAACAAGGAGAGAGGCCGACAAACGACTAGCAAACATGAGTGAATGGTGGAGCATGTTTCAGGCCTGCTATTAATCCTCTCTGCTGGCTCTCACACCAGAGCCTTGCTCCACACAAAGGGACTGGGAGGCAAGCTCCCTCTCTCTCTCTCCCCCCCCCTCCTTTCTCTCTCACACACAAACACACACACACACCCTCTTCCTCTCCCGGCTGTCGGGAGGGGGGGGGCTGCTAGTGGTATGCTCCGCTGGGCAGGGCTATGGTGGGGATATTTCTGTCCCAGTGTATTTATTTATTGATGGCCCTGTTGGTGCCAGTAAGGCTGCCCACACGCATGCTCGTGTTGGGCGTAAGTGAGGCGCTCTCTGGAAACCCTAGCACCTCCCCCTCCTCCCTTGCCCCCCTCGGCCCCCCCGGCCCTCCCTCACAGAGGCCCGCCCCTGCAGAGTAAATATTTACCAGCCGGTGGCATGACGGCGACAGCTCTGGCCCAGGAAGTGTCGGGGTGCTGGCTGCTTGACCTTTGACCGGCTGGCCCTGTCGGTGGCCCCCCCCCCCCCCCCCACGGGGCTCCGAGGAGGGAGAGGGAGGACCACAGCAGGCTGGTAGGGGGACCGCCTGGGCAGCTCCCAGGGCCAGGGGACTGGGTGGGAGGACAGGCCGGTGTTTTATGGGCTGCCCGGGCCTCTCCCACCACTCCATAGCACCCCCTGCTACTCCCCCTGCTCCTCTCTGTTCCTCCGGCCAGCTCAGCCTACTCCTGATAGGGGGCGGGGGCTACGAGAGGCTGGCTGTTGTGCACACACACACGCTCTCTGACATGCACGCTCTCTGACTCACACGCTCTCTGACTCACACGCTCTCTGACACACACATGCACACATAAACACAGGTAAACGCACCGATACCTCTCAGCCCCCTCTGTCTCTCCAGTTGACCTTCCGCATTCTCTCTCTCTCTCTCTCTCTCTCTCTCTCTCTCTCTCTCTCTCTCTCTCTCTCTCTCTCGCTCTCTCTCTCTCTTTTTGATGCGGCGCCTTCCCAGTCTCCACTGCTTGGCTTCTTTCGTTTTCTCCTCGCCCCTCCCCTCCCCTCAGTCCCCCTCTGAGTGTTTCTCCCTCTCTCTTTTCTCTCTTTTCTCTCTGGCTCTTTCTCCTCTCCGTGCCCCAGGCCCTCAAAGGTTCAGGCAGCTTCACAGACCTTCCATTGTCTTGGGAATGCGGTTGCTGTCTCTCCCCTCTCCCTCCCTGCCCTCTCCCTCCCTCTCTGGCAGGAGCCAGGGGGGGCCGTGTTTTTCTCCTGGGTCCCGGCGCCCCACCGGGTTCCTGGCCGGGTCCCTCTGACACCGTGTGTTGGTTCCCAGAGGGACAGAGGGCCGACCTCTTGGAGAGGCTCCTATAGGTTTGCCTCTGTCACCAGCTCTCTAAGGGAGCCTCAGACCCAGAGATCCACTGTCCTCGCGCCGAACACACCAGAGCTGCCGTTAGCGCTCTGCGTACTGTCTGCAGCTACCTCTGTCACGTTTGAAGGGAGCTGACTTCCAGACGAAAGAGAGAGGGGGGGGGGGGGGAGACGCTCCTGGCTTTTTAGCAACCTTTGATCCTGTCAGCTTGAAGGCGGGGTGGTTTTAATATTTCATAATGTACCAGGATATAGATATCTGAAGCCGGTGTCAGCGCAGACTGGCTGTGAGGAGGCTTTTCCCCTCAGTCTGCTCTGTGGACTAGTCAACAAAGAGCTGGTCCCATCTCCTGAGGTGGAGGAGGGTCAGAGGGCAGCTGAGGGGGGGCTAGGTGTGTGTGTGTGTGTGTGTGTGTGTGTGTGTGTGTGTGTACTAGTGTGTGTGTGTGTGTGTGTGTGTGTGTGTGTGTGTGTGTGTGTAAGGTCATGTCCCAACCCCCCTCTGGGTCTGGAGCTCAGTGGGACTGCTCCCATGGGAACACTCCTTCCTGCTTGGCCCATAGCACAGACAGCAGACACACACACACACACACACACACACACACACACACACACACACACACACACACACACACACACACACACCACACACAAACACACACACATCAGAAGCAGAGTGCTACGGCTGGAGCCGACTGGAGTGGGGTGGTTTTAAATGTCTCTCCCCCCACACCCCTGAGCCGAGGGTGGAGGGGTGGGGGGGGTGGCAGGCGGGGCAGGCGGCCGACCGGTTCCTCTCCTCCTCTCTCCACCTCGGCCTAGACGAGGCCGGGGACCGACTGGGAGACGGCGTGCCTGGGCTACCTGTCCTCGGCATGCCGCCCTCCTCCCCGCGCTCCTCCAGGAGTGATGTATGGTAATTCTTTCACCGTCAGGCACGGCAGACGACTCAGACAGTCTTTTAAGGTCCAACGCCGTCGTCGCTCTGGAATGCGCCTCCTCCTCCTCCTCCTCCTCCTCCTCCCAACCCCGTCCCCGCTTTTCGCCCGCTCCCTCCTGTTTTTCTTTCTCCCTCTCTCTCGCCTTCCCCTCTTCCTAGGCGTCCCCTATCCCCCCCCGTCTCCAGCGCCCGCCCTGTTTCAGCCCCGTAAAAAAACAACAACGTCCAGTTGTGCGGGCTTTGCAAAAGAGAAAGGAGGAAAGAAAGACTGAAAGAAAAAAGAGAAGAGAAGGAATATATAGTGTGAAAATACTCTGTGTGTGTGTGTGTGTATGTGTATATATATACCATTGCTGCCATATAGCTCTTTTCATTTTTAATAAGTCCCAAAAGGGGGAGCCCATAAAGAGTGTAATATTATCCAGAGCTGGTTGCAGGGCCCCTGGCAGCAGCAGCAGCAGCAGCAGCAGAGCAGTGCTGGCCCTTTAAGGCTCCGTCTCCACCACACACACTTTCATCTCACCCCTTCAGGTCACACACTCTGCGTCCACACTGCCACCAGCATTTGGCCAAGCATCTCATTGCCAGACAGTGGATTAATGTGTGTGTGTGTGTGTGTGTGTGTGTGTGTGTGTGTGTGTGTGTGTATGCGTGTGTTTGTTTGTTTATGGTGCATGACATGATCTAACAAC
>JAPMUY010009538.1:17500-22500 GCA_026901105.3 Galaxias olidus
TTTGGATTATGCTGCTTAGTGCAGGGAATTTTTTACTCAATGTTTAACTGTGTATGTGTGTGCTTGTGTACAAGCGTGTATTTGTGTGTGTGTGTGTGTGTGTGTGTGAGGAAGCTGCTGTGCGGGTCAATAGCTAGTTTGCTGAACACACATCTTACTGCTGTTCCTGCAGGGAGGGCTTTCCACATTGTGACCCTCCCCAAACACCTACTTTAGACATGGTTTACCAACCCCCCCCCCCCCCCCCCCCCCCCACACACACACACACACACACACACACACACACACACACACACACACACACACACACACACACACACTAACCCAACGTTTCTTCTGTAACCTCTACTGATCTGGTTTATATTGTCCAAGTACCAAGTACAGGGGACAGTGCTGTGCACGGGCTGAGGGGCTGGCCTAGAGCTTCAGCAGCCAGAGGTCTCTCTCTCTCTCTCTCTCTCTCTCTCTCTCTCTCTCTCTCTCTCTCTCTCTCTCTCTCTCTCTCTCTCTCTCTCTCTCTCTCTCTCTCTCTCTCTCTCTCTCTCTCTCTCTCTCTCTCTCTCTCTCTCTCTCTCTCTCTCTCTCTCTCTCTCTCTCTCTATATCTCTCTCTCTCTCTCTCTCTCTCTCTCTCTCTCTCTCTCTCTCTCTCTCTCTCTCTCTCTCTCTCTCTCTCTCTCTCTCTCTCTCTCTATATATCTCTCTCTCTCTCTCTCTCTCTCTCTCTCTCTCTCTCTCTCTCTCTCTCTCTCTCTCTCTCTCTCTCTCTCTCTCTCTCTCTCTCTCTCTCTCTCTCTCTCTCTCTCTCTCTCTCTCTCTCTCTCTCTCTCTCTCTCTCTCTCTCTCTCTCTCTCTCTCTCTCTCTCTCTCTCTCTCTCTCTCTCTCTCTCTCTCTCTCTCTCTCTCTCTCTCTCTCTCTCTCTCTCTCTCTCTCTCTTCTCTCTCTCTCTCTCTCTCTCTCTCTCTCTCTCTCTCTCTCTCTCTCTCTCTCTCTCTCTCTCTCTCTCTCTCTCTCTCTCTCTCTCTCTCTCTCTCTCTCTCTCTCTCTCTCTCTCTCTCTCTCTCTCTCTCTCTCTCTCTCTCTCTCTCTCTCTCTCTCTCTCTCTCTCTCTCTCTCTCTCTCTCTCTCTCTCTCTCTCTCTCTCTCTCTCTCTCTCTCTCTCTCTCTCTCTCTCTCTCTCTCTCTCTCTCTCTCTCTCGTTGGGGGAAATGAGCAGCTCCGGCAGCCGTGCTGAACGTGTGTGTGTTTGTTTTGTGTTGCAGAGTGCGGCCGCCGCCCCCAGCCCCGTGATGGGCAGCATGCCCCCTAATGACGGCATGCCCGGCGGACCCATGCCCCCCGGCTTCTTTCAAGTAAGGACAATCCCTTTTCTCTTTCCCTCGCTCTCTCTTTCCCATTGCACCCCTTCCCTTCGGTCTCTCTCCCCGTCTTTCTGCTTTTCTCTCACTCTCTGTCTCTCTTTTTCTCTTTAGCTCTCTCTCTCCCCTCCATCTCTCTTTCCCTCTCTCTCTCTCACTCTGTCTCTCTTTTTCTCTTTATCTCTCTATCTGTCCCTCTCTCGCTCTGCCTCTCACACTAAGCCTATCCCTCTCCTCCTGTCCCCTCCTCTTTTTTTAGCCTCTTTAGCTGTCCTAATCCCTGTCCAGATGTGTCCTCCTCTCCTCCCCCTCTCCACCCCCCTCCATATGTCCCTGGCTGGGCATGTGTGTGTGTGTGTGTGTGTGTGTCCCCCCCCCCCCTCCTCCTCCTGTGTGAGGGGCCTTGGCCTGTGTGTCTGACTGCAGCAGGGCTGGCCGTGGGGGAAGAGGCCAGCGAGGCGAGGGAACAGGCAGGAAGGGACAGGTAACGGTAGGAAATGAGAGTGGAGTTATTGTTGCCGGTGGGAGCCCTCCCTGTCAGAGAGAGGGGGGGGGGGGGGGGGGGCGACAGGACAGGAGAGTAGTGGGAGGGAGGAGACTTTCTCTGGGTTGGGTTGCTCCCACTAATTCTCCCTGTCATCACCGCTCTGCAAGCCCTGTCTTGGAGGCTGACTGGGGACACACACACACACACACACAAGGGCGCGTGCGCACACACACACACACACACACACACACACACACACACACATGCACACACATGTGCACATACACGTATGCACATTGGATCAGACGAGTCCTGTCCCCTCATATATTCCCTGATATCTTTTTGTGACTGGTCTACGGTCTCATTCCCTGTGAAGTCTGCCTGTGTTATCTGTCTGCACTGTGTCAGCGGCAGCTAGCCGACCTGTGTGTGTCTATAGGTGTCTGTGTGTGTGTGTGTGTGTGTGTGTGTGTGTGCTGAGTGGCAGCGGGCGGCACGTCGGGGTCGCGGGGAATGTTAATGATGTATGAGCAGAGATCAGGCCAGCCAGGCAGGGAGGGAGGGACGGAGGGGCGGAGGGACGGAGAGAGGGAGGGAGGGAGGGAGGGAGAGCTATCTGATGGTGTTGCCTGACTGACACGGCTTTCCAAAAATAGACCCGGCGCGCGCGGCACGCAGGAGAGCGAAAGACAGGGAGGAGGACGAGAGGGACAGGAGGAAGGAGAGAGGAGGGGGGGGGGGGATCAGGGGCCACTGCCAGGGAGGACGGGGGCGGGAGATGGAGGGAGGAGGAGGAGGAGGAGGAGGAGGAGGAGGTAAAGAGGACCTCGGTGTGCTCCTCCACTGCAGCAGCACCTGAGCGGGGCTCGGCTTGGCTCAGCCCCTCGCAGGCGAGGGAGGGAAGGAGGGAGGGAAGGAGGGAGGGAAGGAGGGAAGGAGTGTGAAACGAGAGCTCGCAAAGTGTACGCTGTCAAACTCCCTCTCAGACCCACACACACACACACACACACACACACACATGCTCCATGCTCCGTGTGCCTGCTCTTAAACTCCCCCGGCACACTGGACCATGACTTGGCAAAGTGCGTTGTAGAAAGACTAGCACGCTACGATCGGAAGGCACCAGTGCCTCCATCTTACCTTAAAGACCACCGTGTTTCCAGCCAGAGCCAAAGCACGTGAGGAGGGAGGCTCTAATCAGCGTGACTGCTCCCTGAAGGTGGTCTGTAGTGCACGTTGTGGTGCGGAGGACGACAGTGAAACATGACCCGCAACACCAGGCCCCATAGACCACAGCTAGTACCTTCCTGACTACCTCTACCCCTCTCCTCTCCTCTCCCCTCCTCTCTCCTCCCCTCCCCTCCCCTCCTCTCCTCTCCTCTCCCCTCCTCTCCTCTCCACTCCTCTCCTCTCTCCTCCCCTCCCCTCCCCTCCTCTCCTCTCCTCTCCCCTCCTGTCCTCTCCTTTCCTCTCCTCTACTCTCCCTCTCTCCTGTCCTCCCCTCCCCTCCCCTCCTCTCCTCTCCTATCCCCTCCTGTCCTCTCCTCTCTATGCTATAATTTTCTCTAATCACACAAAAAATTACTTGCTCTTCCAATGCATTTCTCTCTCTCTCTCTCCGACACGGGCACGCGCACACACACACACACATGCACACACATACACACACACATACGCACACACATACACACACACACACACACACACACACACACACACACACACACACACACGAGCACAGGCTTGAGCAGAGGTCCTCAGTGTCTCTGCCCATCGTTCCGCTAATGGATCTATTGTTCCCCCTCCTCCCTGAGTTGCATGTCCCTCTCCCTCCATCACCTGGTTGGGCGAGAGCAGAAGAGGTGTCAGTCCTAATGGCAGTGACGCGTGTCTTTAAAGAGCGGGCTGCACAGAAGGCACCGCGTCACGGCCAAGACGCTCTGCAGCGCCGTGCCCGCAGAGAGGAAGGGAGGGAGGGAGAGAGCGAGGGAGGGAGGGAGAGAAGGAGGGAGAGAAGGAGGGAGGGAGGGAGAGAGGGAGGGTTGTTAGTCTTTAGAGTCCAGAGTGTGGACACCCCACAGAGTTACTGTATGCCCGTGTTGTGTTAACACTTTACCGTGTGTGTGTGTGTGTGTGTGTGTGTGTGTGTGTGTGTGTGTGTGTGTGTGTGTGTGTGTGTGTGTGTGTGTGTGTGTGTGTGTGTGTGTGTTGGAGTGATGCACCCAGATGTGGCCTAGCGGTAATTAACATAGGTGACCCCAGCGCTGGTTGTGTAGGGCACGGCAGCCCTGAGAGAGAGGAGGGGAGGGGGGCAATGTCCCCCAGACTCCCCTAATCTTTACCTCACAGGCCAGTGCACATCATGCTCCTACAGCGTGGAGGGAGGGAGGGAGGCAGGGAGGGAGGGAGAATAAAAGAGGGAGGAGGGAGTGAGTTGAAGAGGCTGTTGGGGGAGGGAAGAAAAGAGAGGTGAGAAAGGGGAAAAGATGCGGAGAGGTGCGTGGTAGAGAGGGATGTAAGGAGGAGGGGGGGAGAGGGAGGGAGAGCAGGAAAAGGGGGGGGGGGCAGAGAGGAGGAGAAGCAGGGAGGGTGGGGGGGGGGGTGTTTCGGGTAGAGAGAGAAGACCACATAGGCAGCGAGCTGGCGGCCGGCCCGGCTCTGTGATTCTCTGGTGGTACAGCAGAGGTCGGCCCGCTTAATAATCCTCCTCGCAGCTAAACTCTACTGCAGCAGCAGGCCCCTCTGGGGAGGACAGGCTCAGGGAGACCGGGGAGGGGAGGGGAGGGGAGGGGAGGGGACAGGTAAAGAGTAGGATTACATCGTGAGGGAGGGAGGGAGGGGGGGGCGGACCATAGAGAAGGTGAGAGAATGAGAGTCGGACAGACTCCCCCTTAGCTTCATGGAGACCCGCAGCTAAACCTCTCAATCCATCCTTAGTCCGTAGGGACTGTGACGCGGAGCCGGACTAGGTCCGCGTTCCAACAGCTCCGCTAAGTCAAAGTTGCCCACCCCTGTGGGTCAGACACACACTCCAGCAGTCTCCTCTGACGCGATAGGTGGAGCTTCCATTTGTGTTTGGACACGTCCTTCGTTTTCATTGGCGGAGAGCCTGACCTGTGACCCCGGGAGATCAGAGTTCACAGTAGTGCCTAAAG
>JAPMUY010009538.1:25000-115661 GCA_026901105.3 Galaxias olidus
AGGAGTGACGAGTGTGGAGCACAGATCACGCTATTGCTCGACGGTCAGGTGAAACGAGGATAGATGGTCTGTGTGTGTGTGTGTGTGTGTGTGTGTGTGTGTGTGCCGTGTGTGTGTTCGTGTATTTGGAAGGGGGACGGGAACTGGGGTGTGGTATGCCTACAGGTGTGTCTGTGCATTGCTGAGTGAAATGCCGCAAGATCAGTGGATTTACTATTTGCAACATTAGCTAAACGCCAGGGGAACACACACACACACACACACACCCGCACACACATTTGGGTATGTGAGATGAGAACAGGGTGTTTAATGGAGGCTATGACAGACTGGTAGATTGTAGGGGTCTGGCAGTGGGTGGTCCAGAACCCTCTGAATTTTTAGGTGACAACAGATCATCTCGTGGAGTTATTCCGTGGCGTGTAGCAGTCTAGCAGCCTAACGGCCACCATTATATCAGCCGCTTTTTGGGGATTTCATTAACAGATTTGATTTCGAAACAAGAAGCAAGTGCGCGTTCCACAAACAATAGTGTGCGTTCTCAGCTGCGTTGTGGACTAATTGAAGATATCTAATTGGACATGCTACAGCAGATTTACTCGCTAGTCCCAGGGCTTAAAATTAACAATTGTGTTTTCACTGTTGTGTGTTCTCATCTCAATAAGCCTTGTAGTGCAGCCCCTCTTAATGCACACAGTGTCAGACAGAAACACTTGGGCTGTTTTCTGCATTGACAGCAGCCTTTGTTGAGATCTTTTTGAGAGGGTGGTCACCCCAGTGGTCAGACCAGTGCCCTGTCCCTCACCTGTCTCTCCTCTTCTCTCCCACAGGGCCCTCCAGGCTCCCAGCCATCCCCCCACGCACAGCAGCCCCCGCACAACCCCAACAACCCCATGATGGGCCCTCACGGCCAGGTAAGCTCTCTCTCCCCCCAGCCCGGGCTGCTGGGGGCCGCCACCCGTTTAGGACATCGAGTCAACAGACACCTACTCACTAACCTTAACCATACCCTCTGTGCCGAGCTCATCAGCTCGGCCCTCACACACACACACGCACCCACACACACCCGTCACACAAAAAGCCCCGACAGCTCCCCGGTCACGCTCCGACATACAAACAGACAAGCAGGCAGCGTCCGTGATGGTGGGCCGGATGAATAATTTAGCGGTGTTGGCCCAGCTGTAGGGAGCCGGGGTGCATCTGGCCAGGCCGAGCGGAGCGGGCGGGCCCCGTCTCTTCCTGGGCCCAGCACTCACCGGCCCCCATCCCATCAATAGGCCATCAATAATGCAGCAGGCCCTGACACTGTGGAGCGCTGGCACACCGACTCACCACAACTAAGACAAAGGCAGGAGGGGAGCGGGGAGCTGGTGGACAGGCAAAGCAGTCAATCAGTCATTGAAGTCAGTCAGTCAGTCAGTCAGTTGGTGTAGTCAGTCAGACAGTGAAGTCAGTCAGACAGACATTCAGCCAGCCGGTCAGTCAGTGAAGTTGGTCAGCCAGTGAAGTCAGTCAGTCAAGTCAGTCTGTCTGTCAGTCAGTCTGTTTGCTAGTCAGTCTGTTAGTCAGTTAGTCGTCCTCCCCTCAGGGACTGGTATTATGTAACTCTCCCTCCCACAAACACACGGTCGGAGACACAAACAAACCCTCCCTCCCTCAGCAGTGTGGCGCTGTGTCGTCCTCAGCCCCGTGTTGTCTGGTCTGTGAGTGCTGTGGAACTGTCCTGTGGTCGTCCTCCGCAACCAGCGCTCAGCGGCACGGCTCCATTTATACGCCCTGCGGAAATCAATAGGGCATTTCCTTTGATTGATCAGTGGGGTCCAGAAATGCTTTTAGTGACTGAAATAATTGTTACCACGTGTTTGTATTGACATGAAATATGTAAGCATAGCTAGATCATTATGTCAATGATCACCTAATTCTCAGTAATGGCAGCAGGCCAGAAGTGTGATGTGGGTTTTATGTAGTTTTGCGTTGGTTCTGATGGTTTGCTAACTCTCTCCGTGATCCTTCTCTTTTCTTTGTCTTTTCTACCATGCTGAAGTTACCTCTTCTCGTGCCCTTCTCTTTTGCTCCTTTCTCTCGTTCCATTGTCCTTTGTTTCTTTTTCACTGGAATGAATTTCAAGCACTAGCCTAGCTTTTCAAAACTTTCTTTTAGATTATCAACAGAACTGCTCAGGTGGATTTTCCCCAACCCAACAGCGCCACCTGCTGACATTAGCTAGAACTTATACAATCATATAAACTGCGTTCCAATGTGGATTTCAGTTTTTTTTTGTGAGTGTTTGTTTTGGAATCCCTATTATTGCAATCTCTATAGTTGTAATTGAGATCAAAATTGTGATGCAGCAGATTTTGGATTGACTAGACTTTCATGTCATGTCACTTCATGCAATGCTTGATATAGTAATATACATATATTCAGACGGCGTCTAACATAGGATCTCCTCCTTTTGTCCATCCAGCCCTTCATGTCTCCACGGTACCCAGGTGGACCCCGCCCCTCGCTCCGCATGCCAAATCAGGTACAGCCTCTCCCCATGAGGCCCCGCCCACTCACCCTCGGCGCTGTCGCTGTATCTCGTTGGCCGTAGTTCTACCTCTCAGTGCCATGCCATGTTCTGTTTGGCTTTTGGTCCCTCTCTCTGTGTGTTTGACCGCCTCTCCTGTTCCCTCCGCCTTCTGCAGCCCCCAGTGGGAGTCCCAGGGTCACAGCCTCTCCTGCCAAACAGCCTGGACCCTACCAGACCACAAGGTAGACAGGCCCACGCACGCTCTCACACACATAGGGGAAAACAGAGTCGGGAGGTTACCTGTATTTTTTTTTGCACGACGCTACAGTATGTGACGTTACATTTGTTCGTAAACAATGCTCTCCTCATGCGCTACTTCTCGGTCCCTCCCCTCCGATGTTTGTTCCAGGACATCCGAACATGGGCGGTCCGATGAGGATGAACCCTCCGCGAGGGATGGGAGGCATGGGCCCACAGGTACACCCCCTTCCCCCTCCCCTCTACATCCTTACACACAGCCCTCCGTGTTTAGCCTGCCTGGGTCACAGCGCTCTTTCACACCCCCCCATGTGGCCCTTTCGGGGCCTGGCTCTGACACCCTGGCTGGGGACGGGGGGGATGGCGGGACGGGGGGACGTTGGCAAGCCGCAGACCGGCAGCTGGTGCGGCATCTGCTCGACAAGTGTAATCGTCTGCCCGACAAAACTTCAGCACCGCGGCCTGCCCCCCTCCCCCCACACACACCGGCTCTGCCAAGCACACACACACACACACACCGCCGACGTGTCAACGCGCTGCAGTGACAACATGCAGACACGTACGGGCAGGGGCAAGGGCACACGTAGACATGGCACACACGCCCACTCGCCCTTCCCCACGTAACCGGGACTCTGCGTCGGCACAAATATACTGTGAAACACACACATACAGCTAACCAGCACACATGTTTACACTCACAGGGACACCCTGATAAAACGAGTGCTAGAGCATTAGCATTAGACTGTTCCTCCTGTATTAGTATATCAGCAGCTAATGTTTTCTTACTGACGTGACGGTGAGCGGTTCTTTTTCTAGAACTATGGTGGTGGAATGAGGCCTCCTCCCAACTCTATGGGACCAGGAATGCCGGGGATGAACATGTAAGTCCACTTGGGTGTCCAATAGTTGTGATCCATCTGCTATATAATAATCTATGTGAATAACCCCTCAAGAGAGATTCCTAAATGAATTCATCTTTTACCTTGAGGTTTTGTTTTTCCACACGTTGTGCCTCCCCACTAACGTGCGCCTTTCTTCCCTGGTTGCAGGGGCCCGGGAGGAAGAGGACCCTGGCCGAACCCCAACGCCAACTCAGTACGTACCCTCTCACTAGACTTAAACCCCTCCCCCGTGTACACACCTTGCTCTGACTCTCTCCTCTCTCCTGTCTCTTCTCCTTACAGATAGCTTACTCTTCGTCATCTCCGGGAAACTATGTGGTAAGAGCAGAGTCCACCGGTACTTAAGTGTCCCTGCTAGGATGATGATAGACCGCCTTCCCCTCACCTCAGTGTTTTTGAAATGGCTGCACTGCTAGTATATCAATTAAATAAATGGCGGGACTTCATTGGGAGGATGGATAGCTGACTGATTCTGTCTTTGTGTCTTCTTCCCTGCTCCGTCTCTCAGGGCCCACCAGGGGGTGGAGGTCCACCAGGTACGCCCATCATGCCTAGCCCCGGAGGTGAGTGCCATATTCACGCTGGATGTGTTATTTGAACTGCACACCAACCGAACCGTTCTGTTGTTTGGCATGGCCAAAGGGTTTCCCCGGAAGCCACCTGGCTTGAGAAGCCTGAGAAAATATGTCGCGTTCATGCAAGAAGGAACGCTTCCCTCATTGACTGAGTTAGGAAATTAGTCTTTAAATACGGCGGGCTGTACGGGTGGAGTATAAGTGGCAGCTCTAACCGAGCGCCTCAGCCCCCCTCCCCCCCCCCCCCATCAGTCAGCCTAACGTCCCTGTGGAAGATTAGCAGAGTACACACTTCCTGTGGATGGTCTGTGGTGTCGGGCGGCGAGCGAGCGCCTCTTTTCTTTCCTCCGCGCGTCCACTATTTATTATTTATATACATACCTCTATTGTGATGCGTTGCCGGGGCAACCGGGGCTCACTGTGCTCCAGCTCACACGTACAGCGGGAACACATTTTTCCACTGGAGTCGCCAAGACCGCGAGCCACCCTCCCCCTCTCCCACCGCCCCCTCTTTCGCCCGTCCCACGCCGCCTCCAACCTAACACCGCCCAAACCCAACCACTCACCCCGCCCACCGTTTCCCCCTCCCCCCAGTCACGACCGCCAAACAGCCCAGATCCAGGGCCGCTCCACGGCAACAATGGCCCCTCTTTTACACCTGTGTGTAGGCACCCCGCCTGCGTTTTATTCCTCTCTATTTTTTCCTTTCCCGTGTTGTTTGCCACACCAAAATTGTCCTCCTCTTGTTGCCTTTTTTTTGTGTGGCCAGCTGTCACCATTGTCTGATCCTCACCAGTCACTTTTCTGTCAGATCAAGGTCAACTTGACTCACGCAGTCCTTTGAGGGCAGAGGAGGACTGAAGAATGGAAAACATTATTCGCCGCTTCTCTTCTCCTTGAAAGTGTTTTCTGTAGGTAGTGGGTTTCTACCCCTGGAGCCGGGTCACTGGGAATAGGAATGTGGTGGTTCATTGAATGAAGTTTAGCTTGCGTGGGCGTTTGTAAAGATCGCCGTTGGAGGAGCGGTGTGTCTGTGTGGACGGTGGCTGTGGACGTAGCCCATATACCTTTTTTGAATGACTGGAGTAAACCTGAGTTGTCTCTCCCCACAGACTCCAACAACTCCAGTGAAAACATTTACACAATGATGAATCCCATCGGCCCTGGCGGTAACAGACCTAACGTGAGTCTGGTGTGACGGCGTGCTATACGATGCTGTTGTTAAGACTAGGTTACATCTTCAGTGTTACCTCAAGGTGTTTCCAGAGTTGTCTGACTGCTTAACGTGCGATAACGTGCGGCTTTGTTGCAGTTCCCGATGGGGCCGGGTCCAGATGGGCCAATGGGTGGAATGAGTGCCATGGACCAGCACCATATGAATGGATCGCTAGGTAAGCCTTACCAGACCAATACCAGATCTTATCAGTCTCAGATATGCAGTACCAATCTATATGATCAGCATTATTGTGTCTAGTTCCTAATATTCTTCAATGTGAAATTGTTCATTCAAGATTTTTGTCAAAGAAAAGGATACTCAGCGATGCTCAGTTATTGTGGGATATTCAAATGAGTATACCACCATGCAAATGTTGTTGTTGAATGTGACCGGGCAGTGAAGATCTGCTCGAGGAACCGTTTGCTAGGGACACTTCTCCCCCTGGTGGTTGTCTAAGAGAACTGCTATTTTCACTCTATTGATTGAAGTCAAGTGGGCCCATTGATTCCGTAAGGCAGGTGAGAAGGGATCGGTGTGGCGTCGGGTCTCACCTGCATCCGAAAACAAATGGTGGACATTAAGCCCATTGCCGGTGTGAGTGGGATCTCCCGTCTTAGGGAGCAGTTAGCTGTTTGTTGACAAACAGTGACGAGCCTTTCTCTCATGCCAATCTCTACATCCACAGGCTCTGGTGACATGGATGGGTTGCCAAAGGTGAGACGGAAAGACTCTACTTAAAACATTTCCAAATGCATGACACAGCACTGCGGTATGGCTACAGTGCCTGTTATGGAAATAACAAGCCGACACACTAGCTCCTCTGCAAGCTTTGACACCTATGCCGCTGTCCTCTGGGTTATTCTGGAATGTTCCTACTGTCTTGAGTGCATGCTACTATATAACACTATACTACTGTTAATGTAGGTGCATGTATCGTGAACGTCTTATGTGTAAACCACACCTCGAAGACCAAGTTCAGGAAAGGGAAACGGCTTTGTACTAATCCTTTAATTCAATAAGTATCCCGAGGTATTTTCACGCCCTTAAACATAGCTCTTCAGGAATATGGAATAGCAATAGACTTGACTCACTCAGGATAGGGCATGACGCGAGTCTTTGGCTAAGCCTACCTCCTCCCTTGGTGTTGTTGTAGAACTCTCCCAACAATATGGCGGGCATGAACAACCCCCCTGGGACTCCGCGGGATGATGGCGAGATGGCAGGCAACTTTTTAAACCCATTCCAAAGTGAAAGTGTGAGTACCTGGCGACACAACGGGCCCTGTCCCCACAGCGGCCTCTGAATGGAAAGCATGACAGGGGTCCTCCTAGTGGGCTAGTCTATTCTCCGATGCATGCAAGGAACGTCAGCGCGAGCCCCCCCCCCCCCCCTTATTAACTCCCCAACGTTTCTACTGCACTGTGTACCTAACTTGTCCTGTACATCCTTAACACTCTTTCCTTTGGCTGTACACTCTGCCTGCCTGACTATCAGCTGATAAGGAGAAAGCTAGCTTTTAAGTACACAGTAGAGCTCTGTGAGACACTGGGAGGGTCGCCTGTTGTGGATTATGTAGTGGAATGGCTATACATATACAGAGGGTTTGCGTCACACTGAATGAAACCTCATATAATGGCTTGCATCAAGGATTGAATTGTGTAGCATTGTATGAGTTTAATATAGTATTGGCTGATCTTTTCTCCCCCCTCCCCTTTTCTCTCTTTGCAGTATTCACCCAACATGACGATGAGTGTGTGATTTCTTTTTTATTTTATCTTTTATTTTATTTTATTTCTTTTCTATCTCCCGCTTCCCACCTTTCTTTTGTCCCCCCCCCCCCCCCCCCGCTGCGTCTTGCGTTCCCTTTGTCCCCGCCTCCCCGCCCCTCTCCTGGATGGTGTGCTGTGTCCCAACAGTCCATGGGGATGCCTCTGGAGCGCAGGACTCCCCTCAAGGCGCCCCACCCCAGCGCCTGTAAAGTGGCCGGTGGGAGCCTGAAACACTCTGCGGGCCACAGGAAGGGCCTCCTCATGGACTCCCCTGCTCTCTGCCTGCCTGGCTTTCTGACAGGCCCCGGACAGTGAGGGGCCCTGCTCCTGCTCCTGCCCCGTCCACACACCCGGCCCCCCGGCAGCGGTCCTCTCACACTGAGCTAGGTTCCAGTCGACCGCCGGCCCCACTTCCACCACCTCCACCACCCCGTCATGCTGTTTTCCACTCTGTACTGAAAATGGTGTGGCATGCAGTTGAGTGAGAAGGGTTTGAGTCTCATACCTTCTTTCAAATGACTGCCCTGTTGTAAAACGAAATGCTGAACGGATTACATTATTTAGGCAAAAAAAAAAAGGTTTGAATTATTTGTATTTTATTGATGATAATATTATTGTTGTACGTTTCATAATTGATGTTGCTCTAATGATGTAGTTATGATTTCCTGTGAAGGGCACATTGTATCTCAGCAGCATCGGCAGCAACAACAGAAGAAGCAGCACACACTCCAAATGCACAATGACACTTCTGTTTACATGGTTTTAGTTACCTGATATCTCTCGTTTTGTTTGTTTGATGTCGTCAAACCCTTTATACATATACCCCTCTCTGTAAACCTGTATGGAATTTGTTGCCGGTTTCATTATCATACAAAAAGCATTTCACTACAACCAAAAAGATTAAAACTCGAAACAGTTTTACTTTATTTAACAGTTTATCCTAAGTACCCCAAGTTGGAGTACTTGTACATACATAATACATTTTGAACTCCCAATGCAGTGAAAACTGGGGATTCCCATGATCCTCTTCATTTTAAAGGCAGAGTGGTATGGTACACCTAAATAATCAGACTTATTGATTTTCTTGTCTTAAGCACCCCCAGTAAACTGTCTGTAAATATATATCTGTTTCTACACAATATTGTTTTTGCTTTACTGTGCAAGAATGGACTGATGAAATGTAATCTGGATAAATGGCCCTGATGTGATGTTCAGAACAGGTGGCTTACACTCCTGATCATTGTCCAGCTGTTAAATGACTTGTATCTTATCCTTTAAATATGAACATAGAGTGTTTTTAGATCCTCTGTGCTCCTTCATGTATGTGACCTGGCCTGTAAATACAACCTCTTTTGCTTGTATTGTGGTTGTTTGTTTTTATTTGTTTATTTTCAACTTGTCAGTGAGTCCTTAAAAAAAGTGGATTCCTCTCCTACGTTGCTTTCATATTTCAACTTGGACACAAAGCTCAATGTTACTCCAGATCGTGACTTTGAGTTAACTCATGCAGGCCCCTGTGCACTTGTTCCTCTGCTGTGAGTAGGAAGAGATTTGGGAGATGTTGATAGACAAATGTATACCTTCCTCTTTTCTCCCAGAACGTGCAGATCCTTATGATCCGGTGTCTTAGCCCACTCGATAGCAGAGAGGGGCTAACTTACTCCATGGACCTCCCATCGACCAGCACCCTCGGTGGGTCTGGATCTGTGCCTGTACATTAGCTATTGGATCCTGGGTATGTGGTGGCTGTAGCAGCACTGGTGATGGGAGTGGTGGTCTCAGTGGAATATACATAGCTTATGTTGTTTATTTAACCTTGTACCTACACTTGTATAGGTCCACATAGACCAGTACAAGGTGTCCTAAAATAGGCTACTATACAAAGGAGATATATTTATCTACTTCAGCTGAGTTGTGAGTCTAACTTAGTGTTTTCTCCCTTGTTTATATTCTTCTTGTTTTTGTTTTCTGTTTCTATAGGTGTATTCAAGAAAAGCCCATTTAATCTGCACTCAGAGAAAAATAATGGTTACATTTTACGTTATTTAATTTGTTCAGTTAAGTGCATTGTGTAGCCCTTGACCTAGTGGCTATCAGTGATAGGTGTACAGAATAAACATTCATAATGATAGCATTTTACAGCTCTCTCTTTATTGCCATATTTACCAAGATGAATTACAGGATTGTTGCAGCCTACATCGTTTGGTGATTGGCATGCCACAGTTTTATGATATCAAATGTGAAAGGGGTTGGATCTGAAGTTTAACAGGGTCACCTCCAGAGACAGCTGTTTGTTTGGGTAGGCTGGCACACAGCTATTTGTCCCCTTCTCCCTCTCCGCAGTCCCCTAACTCTTTCTGGTCCCTTCCCTGTTCTTTAATTTCCTTTTTGTAAATACTGTATAATGCATTTTGATATCATTGACATGTTTTGATATGTCAGTCACTACCAATGAATACAAGTTAAAGTAAATTATAAATAAACTGTCCATGGTTTTCATTATAAAGAGACGATGTGTTTTAAATTGGACAAAGTATTTTAAAAAAACATAAAGAATGTACTGGATTTTATCATGGGAAAACTCCTGCTAAATACATGGTTGGGGAAAGGTTATCTGATTTGTATGAAATTAAATGCATTTTTTTTTATGGGTTCAGGATTTTGTGCCCTGACATCTCGTGATATAAGTGGAAATGCTGTTATTGGATTAGAAATTATGTTTATTCTAAGACCATCGTCTCAAATGAAACATGTGACCACATATTACAGTTTTTAATATGAAGGATTTTTATCAATTTAAGAAAAAAAACTTTAAAAAGTAAAAAATACTTAGAGAACCTCATTTTAAATTAAGAACAGATCAAAAGTAATACTTATGGGGAAAAACTGTGTCCTTGCTATTCACAACTGAAATAGCGTTGTATAGATCGATGCTCTCACTGATCCTATCAGTCCTCTGTGTATAACAATTGTTGGCCATCTCTGTACTTCTATTGTGATGTATAATACTGTACCATTAGAAACATTTGCGGGGTGGGTTGGTGGGTGGGGTGGGTTGTGTGGGGTGGGTTTGGGGTTCAAGGGAAGTGGGTCTAAAGATTCTCCTGTACCGTTCATTGTCCTTTCTGACGACATGGCAGTATTCAATATGAAGCAGTCTGTCTCTTGGGTTTGCTTTGTATTTCATGGTAGGATAGTTCAGAATCTTGTCTTAGGGACTTAGGTGTCTTGTGTAGGTAATAAAGATGTCCTTTGTATGTTTCTTTATAATGTAAAGTTTCTTTAGACTGAAAGAAAAACAGATAATTTGCTTATTGAAAAAGAAGCAACTGCATCAATAATAAATGTAATTTGATTTTTCACAATTGCTTCAAACCTTTATCTGTGTTCAATTTTCTCCTACACTCTCCTGACACCCATCACCTAATTAACTTACATTTATTCAAATCTTGATAGAGAATATGGAATAGAACAACATAAAATAATTCATCAGAGAGTGATGATGAGTGATGGCACACAATAATAGTAAGAGTTAGATTTGAAATGTGCCTACATATCAATGTGTCTTCCAAGTCAAATTTCCCGTGACTTTAGATAAAAAAAAGTTCCTCTCTACTCAAGGTTTTGTAAAAGAGTCTGAATTCAGCCCACATCTTCGATTTTACTATGAATTAGAAACTATTTTAGTTTATTCGCATGTTTGAAGAAAGAGTAGACTTTAGTCTTCTATTTGAGTTTTGGGCCAAATCACAGCAGTGGGCGTACAGCATAATCCAACCAATAGCTTGTTTGATTACAGTAGGTGTCCAATAAGAATAGAGAAGCGTCAAGGTTACCAGGAAGTATTGAGTTGATGAGAGGACCAAAGGAGATCAACTAGCTTGCATTGCAGATTTAAAGAGGATTAACAAACGTTGGTAAACCTAACAGTTTTAGTGAAAGGTAATGCTTGTTTTGCACCTAGATTATGGCTAGATGTTTTTGATGTATATTGGTAATTTAGAGTGTAAACGTCCTGTAACGTAATGTTATCTAATTCTGGCTAGTAACCAAGCTAACTAGCTTTAGCATGTTTTCTTGCAAAAAAGAGGCTGGCGATGACAACCAACTTAGAAAGTTCTGGATACACATTAGTTGCTAGCTTGCTAGCCGTAAAATTGGACCCAACGTGCGATTGTTAGCTCATGTTATTTATCTAACTAGTTGCAAAGACGCAAACGTTTTGGTGACTAGTAATGTAGTAGTCTATATGATTTTTTATCATGCAATTCAATTATCTTTGGAGTTGGAGCTATCAGTCTCAAAGGACATTGTTAACGGGTACAATTCTAAACGTATGAATTTTTACCTAATCAATTTCAACAGATGGCTGACATTGAGGAAATCATTGGAGCTGGTGGTGATCAGGACTCTGCCCAAGCAGCAAATGAGCTAGGCCGAACTTCGTTGCTGGACAGCGGGGAGGACTTTGAGATGCTTGAGGAAGAAGAGATCGATGATGATCCTCCTCCCTTGGAAGATGCTGGGGGCGGGAAGACAATAGAAAAGGAACTCTCTGAAGTGTCAGACTCGAACAAAGATAACGATCTCCTGACCCCAGTGGAAGAGTGGTTGGATGTATTAGGTAGGCATATGTTGTTAAATGAGTAGCTTGCCAGTTTGTGTACAATTTCTTTCGACCCAAATTTAAAAAGGTAGATGTATTGCTTGCATCATTGCTTACCAAAAGCTTTACTTAATTGAATGTGGTTGTCAAAATCTGTTAAGGAAATACAGGCAGATACAAATTTTATGTATTTATTTATACAATTTAGGTAGTTACAATGCACTGGACTGTTTTCCCAAACACTTCAAAGTTGAAATTAGTCTTCCATTCAGGGTCCTCAATTCTTTTAAATGCCTTTGCATACATCAGTTGAGTAGTGTTACCTTCCCACAAATCATTGCTGTTGGGAATTTTAGTTTTCAGTCAGCTTCTTTTAAGAGTAGATAACAGACTGAAATGTTGTTATACGTTGTGAACCACTGCTCCTGTGTATCTTTGCAGGTAATGGTAACCTGAAAAAGAAAGTCCTGCAGCCGGGTAGTGGGCTAGACAGCAGACCTCAGAAAGGACAAACGGTCAGGATTCACCTGAAGACCTTACTGGCTGACGGGAGGCTTGTGGAGGAGCAGCCTGAGCTCATGTTCACCCTTGGAGAGGGAGATGTTATCCAGGTAAAAATAATATCAGACACTGTCAGTGAAGTTCAATCTTTTCTGAAAAACAGGAATATAAAATGAGCAAAAATCTGAAACTATAGTTAATGTGCTACCAGATAAGGTTTGCTGTGTTTTTTTCCCCTTACAGGCATTGGATTTGACTGTACAGCTTATGGAAATGGGAGAGAAGGCCCTCGTACAAGTCCACGCCAAATATGCCTACGGTTCCCTGGGGAGGTAGGGCGTGTGATATATCTTTAGCCCCAACATCTTTGCGCAGGTTTATTTGCAAAGCAGACCACACCACACATGGCCACGTATTAGCCCCATGCACACCGCTATGTTCACAAAACCCTCATCAACAGCAGGCGGATGGAGCTTACTGAGTGCTACTGCATTTGCGTGAATGCTCCAGCCTCTGTAGTCGTGTGTTTATCACCTGTTAGAGAGGACCAATATTTAGGTTTGTTCGCTTTATACAACAGGACCTGGGTAGTGAAAAAAGGGCTGGTATGGCAGTCCTGTCACCCATCAGCAGCAATACGCCCCTCACAGTGAAATGCCTTCTGCTCCCTGTTTCTTTGTGTTCACTTGGCTGTGTTCTTTGGTTGTGTGCTTGGGGTGTTTTTTTTTAACCTTTCTTCTACATGTGCAGCGTTTGCCCTGAGGTGCCCCCTGATGCTGAGCTAGCCCTGGAGGTCCAGCTGCTGGAGGCCACTGACTCCACTGATTTGGAACTCCTTTCCCCAGCAGAGAGGATCGCCCTGGCTAGCCAAAAGAGAGAGAGGGGGAACTACTACTACCAGCGTGCAGATTACGCATTCGCAGTCAACTCTTATGGCATCGCGCTGCAGATTACAGAGTCAAGTTCCAAAGGTGAGCTATTGCTTGTAAGGCCTAGGTATGTTTACAATTAAGTATGTTGTACTACATTCAACGTCATGGGGAAAAAAGGAGTTAAAGTGTATGTCGTCGGATGATCGGAACCATTTAATTTTGCGACGTTTCAGACGTTTTCAAGTTAAGTGCCACAGCAGAGTAAAGGGTGAACACAGTATTGTTATATTAGTTAGTTATTATTGATTTGATTGATTTGATTTTAAAGAAAGATGATAAAATGTATGTTTGAGTCCAACTTCAAAGCACCATTTGCCCATAATAGGCCAAAAACCATAGCTGGCTTGCGAATTTAGCAGAGGGGATGTAACGTCTGCTGTGTCAAAAACACAACAAATTGATACCTGTTGCAGGCTTACCATTAAAGGATTAAGTGGGAAATTCCACAATATAAGATAGAAAAAGGGGATTCATTGCAGCCAACATAATTGAGATGTGTTTCTCATGCCCTCCAGAATGGTTGCACCGTTATGTGTTAGGTTGACACTAAAGCACCATAATTATTGACGCCCCGGCTGGCGTCCAGAACACAGGTGAAACCCTGTCGTGGTCACTTATATGATCGACTGGAAAGTTGATAGAAATGCATTCAGTTGTAAAGCGGGTTTGTGTATAATGCCAATACTAAAGTGAAGGAAGGTTTGTTAACCATGCTGGAGTACTATTTATGGACCTCATCACAGGAGTGGTAATGCATCTTAACATCTGAGATGACCAAACACATCAGTAGCAGTGGGATTGGGAATCTAGTCTTTGTGATTTGGACGCTTTTGATTTGTCGTTCCAGTGGACATTAGTCCCGAGGAGGAGGGGGAGCTGATGGACGTGAAGCTGAAGTGTCTGAACAACATGGCTGCTGCTCAGCTGAAGCTGGACCACTATGACGCAGCCCTCCGCTCCTGCGTGTCTGTGCTGGCTCACCAGCCAGACAACATCAAAGCGCTGTTCCGCAAGGGAAAGGTAGGCTTGTACTGTGTATGTTTTTGTGTTTTGCTGCGCGTGCTTGTGCTTGTTTAAAATGAATAGTATTATTTATTTTTTTATATTACAGTACTTTGTAACTTAATAAAGTTTTAACTTCTGTTAAATGGAATTGAGTATTTTATGAATCACAGATTCAACATAAAATATACTTCCAGTATAATCCCCATCCCTCACCTGCTCCCCAGCATACCAAACAAATTAGATTTAGATTTTAGATTTGTTTTTTCTCAAGTAAAACATAATTACGCTAAGTCCTCTTCTATGGGACGGTGGCACCGAACTCCTCCAATTGAGGATGAGAACTGTCTTGAATCGTATTAGTCAGTGTGTAGCACAAGCAGAGGAAGAGTGGTCTAGGTCAAGGATTGAAGCCCATTGGTCGTCAGCTAAAGTCCGGCCTAGATCTAGTTCCCAAATTGTCCATAGGTTGTTCAGAGATGGCAGGTTAATCGCGTTAATTACATAACAACTTTTGTAATGTAACTTTGTAAAATTGTAATTATATTAAGCAGAAATACAAGAGTTTATGCAAGAAAGAGCAGCAAGTGGAGTAACACAGTAAGGCAAAAATAAAAGTGAATATATGAAAATAAATTAAGACAATAAAAACAGTATTGCATAGAACTACATCAAGTGGTTCTTTATAATGAGTAATCTCAGCAATGCCATTGTTAAGTAGGAGAACTCTTTGGGACATCCAACTTTTGATTTCTTCAAAGCATCTTAAGGCCATCGAGGGTGTTAAATAATTAGGATTTAAATTCATGTACAACATTCTGTCATCATATTGTACAGGTTTTATTGAGGAGGCAGATTCCCAACTCAACGCTGATTTGATTGATATGATATACACCAGTTGAGCATGTTCTGTTGCTTTCAGATAATTGTTTAATGGTTGAATTGTGTAATTTATAGTGTAGAAGGCAGCGCTAAATTCTAGCAAAACATAAATAGAAGATTGACCTGTTTTTTGTTTTTGAAATGTGCGAAAGTTCTACCTGTGTCCATGGTGGTATATCTTCTTCCAGCTTTTGTCTTGACCCAGGTGTCTTCTCTGTATCATCAGGTGCTGGCCTTACAAGGAGAATATGCTGATGCCATTATTAATCTGAAGAGGGCGCTGAAGTTGGAACCAAGTAATAAGGTAATAAAAGTAATCTTTTTGTAAAATCAGTCATCTGTAGCTGGAAATACAAAATTATGTTTTATGTTGCAGTTTTTACTCCTGCCAATAGATGGGGACAGAGCTTACAGTGGCCCTGTTGCCTTGTCCTGGCTCACTGCTTACTCATCATTTTGGTTGCTACTTGCTATATTATGTGGTGTCGTTGCTATAAATAGGATTGTCATTCTCAGCACAGTATGTGGGCCTCTTGGATCAGCCCAGTCCTTTCCCCTGTCATTAGGACGGTGCACAGCTCAGCCATGTCCTTTGTAGGTTACCTTTTCTTCTTCACAGGCTCCTTTTGATGAGTGCACCGGTGTCCCGGTGTGCTTCTTTTCTAAAATGGCAATTTGATTATAATTTTTTTGCAGCTTGCTCCACTATTCAGTTATTTTGTATATATTTTAGGACTTTATGAGCTTTCCAAGAGGTCAAGAGAGGAACAGGACATTACAGCTGGCATGTGAGGCACACTCAATTGCAAAAGATCACCTGATGACATAAAAAGTTTCTAATTTGAAAAGATGACTTGATCATGCTGTTGCCCATAGTTTGGGCTAGTATTAGATATACAGCCAAGATGATGGGCCACTAACCAAGTCATTCTCTGGCAGGCAGATTTGAAAGAACAATGCAAACACGCTATACTTTATCTATAGTGCCCAGCGTGGCTGAAGCCGACTGGTCGAATAAAGGAAAGCCTGTTGCTGATTTATTTCCTTTGCCTGCTGTCTCCCGTGGCAGACCATCCACGCAGAGCTTTCCAAGCTGGTGAAGAAGCACTCTGAGCAGAAGGGAGCGGAGCAGGCCATGTACAAGAAGATGCTGGGGAACCCTGCAAGCAGCAGCATCACACAGAAACATCGAGCAAAGTCATCGTGGGTGAGAGATTTTTGGGATTACTGATAGTCCAAAATATATAAATGAAAAGTCAAACTGTTTTTATTATTTGAATAACTCTTTTTCTTGCTCTGTTGGTTTTGGTATTGCTGACAATTTGAGCATTTGACCTGGTTCTTTAGACCAGCCAAATATGTATTATTAAGGGAAACTAGTCTATGTGGTTGAGCTATGGTAGCTTGACTTCAGATATGATTCAATGTTCTGGAAATAAGCCTGCTTGTCATTTACTCACTCTCGTTTTTCACTTTTCTTTTTTCCCCCCAGGGTCTCAGCTGGAAATGGCTGTTCGGTGCCACTGCTGTAGCTATCGGAGGTGTAGCCTTATCCGTTGTCATTGCTGCCAGAAACTAAACAAAGACATACAGCCTGTGGTGTTTGCTGTTGAAAGGTTTTGATAAAAGACCTGAACATCTGGCAGTGCCTTTTGAACTTTGTTAGATGGGGATTGAAACTTAATCAGTCCCAACACCTTATAAGTGGGACTGTCTTGTTCTGTAAGTTCTTTTGACCTTTCTCAAAATGGATGACTGTGACAAATACTAAACAATCAATATTTGTATATTAAAAGTAATTGCCAATGTATTAAGCTATATCTTTTGGCTTTCCACATTCCATACACTAATGGGAATGCTGCTTCAAATGTCATGTAGTTTTGCGAAACCATGGCTTTTCACATAAAAAGTCTGATCAGGATATGAGCTTGAAACAGTTGTTGTGATTTTCGTCCTGGTTTTTCACAAGCTATGGTTTTCAAAACTACACTTTTGAGCGCATCAGTGGTAAGGGATACAACCTATTTAGCACTGAAATAAAATCTAACATTATATTCATTATCTGGATATTCCCATTCCCTGCACCAAAGTAGATAGTGATATGGTCCTAAATATTTTTTAAATGTGAATTTATAAATTATTTCTGTTTAATCTGTTTTCAACACCTGTAGGCTAGAAGTGACTCTGTTATGATTTTGTGTATTCTGTTTCAGAAAGGTTGCCCTATGACCCAACTCTGTCCTAGTCTTGTTCATTCAATTTTGGTGTAAAGCAGAAAAATAGGCAAAATTACTCCCTCTCACTTAATTTCATTTCAGCATATGTTTTATCCATATTGCTAAACTTCGGAGGATCTGACGAAGTAGATGGACAAATCAAGTAGATCTAATCACATTCCCCTGGAATCTCTAAAAGATCATTCTATACCTCACTTTTGATTAAAGACCAAATGTAAGAACCTCATCTGGTTTAGATTGCTTTAAGCTAATTTGCTAATACGTTGCATATTTATTTTTATCAGTTTGTATTTTTGTGTCACAAAAATAGCCATCCTTAACCATTTCTATAAAGGAACTGGTACCAATTTTAATGTTATTAGATCAGATTGTGAAGGTGACCTAAATGTTTTTGAAGAACTGCTATTGCCTACATTTGTATATTTAATTTTTGATCTCAATAAATGTGTGTGGTTGATCAACAAATTACTATTCTAACTAAAATTATTAGTTTGTGTTTGTATCATACAAGATTAAAATGGTAATCAATAGATCACAAGAACTAATCAATGTCTCCATGAAACCTTATTTCACGCAAAATAGCTACACTAATAATAGCCAACATTCGAAGGTATTTTAATTCCATGTCCATCATTAAAACCTGTTTTAAACCACCACATAAAAGCTTTGCATAGCTCTCTGGCACTGTCCACATTTCTATAACAATTTTCTTCTCAGAATTTGTAATTTGTATTAAATGCCTTGTCACGTCTTCTCATATTTATCAGCCACGTAAACATATTCTTCCTTCTCTAACATAAGCCTAAGGAACCAGGTTGGATTGACGTTTCTCTGACGTATCAAATGTTCCCCTCCTACGCACTTCTCTACACTACACCACGCATGGAAGTGAATTCATATTTCGGCCAGTCTTTTTAAATGAATCATGCGTACATTTTCTAAAGTATATCAGTCTGCAGGAATCCTCTTTTTATTTTATTTATCTTTAATAACACGTGCACTAAATGATTACGCTCAACATAGGCATGTATGTTTTATATTGACTGGGAATGTTATACTTAACACTCTTTTTATTACTTTACTAGCTACGTACTGCGCACGTACGTGAATATTAATTAAAAGCCACGGGAGTTCTTTGCGTTTGCGACAGGGTGCGTGAGCGTGGTGGAAATGGTAGCAAGATGGCGGCGTTGAAGGAGGAGCAGTGCTACGGACTGTCCTGTGGAAGAGTTAGCAACGGCAGCAATGTTTCTGTCTTTCATGTAAAACTTACTGACAGCGCATTGAGAGCATTTGAAGGTTATCAGGGCAGTAAGGTAAATAAGTAATTCAAGTACAGTTTTAACTGATGGTTAAATATCTTAACTGTCACCTACTGTTGCCAAAGTAGCTAGCTAACGTTTGCTAGCCTAGCCAACTAGCATTTAGCTAACCATGGCATTGCAATGCTGTGGTGTCTTGTGTATAATCATGGCAATAATACATGTCTTAGATGTTCAACTTTGCTAACACTAGATATACTTTGTAGTCATTTTTTTATTGTAGATATTTAACGTTTTCCCTGACTAACGTCTGTTACGCTAAATTTCCGGTTTTATTTTTGTAAAGAAGCTTTAGCACATAACTACTAGCTAGCTTGCTAACGTTAAAGATAAGGTTAACAAAACTCGAGACAACTGTATTTTTGCCTAGTGAGGTAGATCAATTGTAACGTTTCCCAACGTGAAGTATTAGTTTGTTAGTCAACCTTACCGTTAGCCAGCTACGTTTGCTAATCGTGTCAGCGTGAAATGGCACTCAAACTAGGTAACATTCTTGTTTTAAGGTGCTAAATTGGAAAGTGTATAACGCTGAGTTTGGCACATCAGAGCTTTAGCTACCAAACTATATAGTTGACTAAATGTTTTAACGTTATCAAACATTGGCTAAAGTTTCTCGAAGTCAACCAAAGTACTTTAAGTGAGAATTGCAAACCAAACCTTCTAGCAGTAGTAAGTAGCTAGCTAACGTTAACTGTTTGGTGACTGACACTTTTTTTTTTTACTAGTCGTTACCCACAATTTAGCGAGTGTACTGGCCTGTCTTCTTTTTTTACGAGATGACATACTTTGGTTTACTGACGTTGCCACGATGTACAATTTATAAGGTTACTGTGTGCACTTTGGCTAGCAAACAAGCTAGGTTAACTGTACAGCGCAATTTTGCACCTAACATGAACAAGTATCAAAGTCTAAATGAATGCTTGGTAAAATGACGTTTTGTGGATAGTTTAGTCAGTCAGTGAGGCCTTAACGTTTTCGCCATCTGTTAGCTAGCTCCAGATTTTTCTGGATACATTGACGAAAAGCTAGCTAGATTTCATAGCTATAACGTTATGTAAATGGTATTTTTTAGTTAACGTTGCGTTTAGATCGACGGTCATTTTCAAGAAACTAAATGCTCTACGACAACGTTTGTTCTTTGTTGGCAGCTGAAATTGAATTGCCAATGCTATCTAGCTACTTGCATGTAGGCTAGAAAACTGACTGGTTATGTGTCTAATGTTTCAAGTTCTATTAATATTTGACTGGTAAAACATTCAGCTAACGTTACCGGCAATGACAACAGGTAGCCAACTCCATCCACCACTTGACTTCACTAGACTAGTTGTAATTTATATGAAACATTAACTAGCTAGACCTTAACTTTTGGAGGTGCTTCCCATCTACTCCTATCTATAAAAATTATACTTAAATGATCTGTCATGCATTAGACATTGCAAATGGATTGAGTCTCTCCCTTTCCACTGCTTTAACTTTTGCATACATATTATTTTCAGTGTAACACCTTGGACCCCTTTTTACATTTAAGTAGCATTTCTTGAATCTTCATGTGTCAACAGTTAAATGATTCAGCAGGAAGCCTTATGATTCTTGTTCAAGGCCTAGCCTACAGGCTTCACATGCCACGGTACAATGAACAGACAAAATACGTAGTCACACTTTAAATGCAGAAGATGTGGATACATAAATGTTATCTATTAGCAGTAAAGGAATTGGCCAGTATAATCTTACTTCAGTCTTGCTTGTTTTGGACTAGTGTAGGTTGGAAGTTGGAAGTTTAAAAAGGTTTAGTGGTCAATAAAACATAATTAATACGGTCCACCGGGTGTCCTGTGTTTTCCCCTTTTGCAGCTTAGCTGTCAGTAGGGAAAGAACTACATGACAATCAGCTGTAGGGGAAATAGTGAGTGAGTGAGGTAGAGAACAGGCAAGATTGATGAGCAAAGCCTTGTGCTCTAGTTTTGCTGGGTCTGTGTTATCTTGGCCCAGAGCAACAGTATTTCCCAAGGCCTGGTCGTTTAGCTGAGTGCTGCTCTCTTTGTCTGATGAACTAAAGCCTGACCCTAGACTAACACAACAGAGTAGAACTAAATTTGACTTGCGGTAAAGATTATTTCATGAAGATAATCTAGGCTACACAATTTAGCGCAGTTATTTTTATGCAGGACTCTCACTCCTGGGCAAACTATATTGAGAAAATGCAGTGCAAAGTATGACATTTATGTACCGAAGCACTTCCGCACATTGTTCCCTGACTAGCCTGCGTTTTTCTTTTAGGTAAGATTGAGATTTCACCTTATTTTCTTTACCCTCTTTTACAACATTTCCAACATCTATGGTAACTTCTATACATACACTTCTATGCTTTGATTACTTTTGAGTATTGCTAGATTAGACTACCAAGGGGTAACGATTCACACGTGTAAATAACAAAACGGTCCCTTTCCTATCTTACCAAAGCTTAATGCTTCATTATTAGTGACAAGTTGTCTAGTGTACAGTAGGCATGTTCTTGTCATTAGAACTTCAGTTCACTCTAGTATGTGACTTCACCATGTCCCATTGATTAGGCCTTGACTGTACGTTCTAGGCCTGCCGGTGGGCTGTTCTGTCTTCAATGTGAGTACTAGTGTCAGCATGTTTCTCTGTTTTGCACATGTGGGAGGAAGGATAGTGAACTGGCACCCTAGCCTGTAAATTGGCAGTTCGGGAGACTGACTATGATAAGTGAATAGGTCAGATGATGCTCTGTATAGGTCATGACTAGGGTACACAATGCGGCTTATGTCTTTCATCTGTGTTCTCTTTCTGTAGTATAGTATTATAGTAAATAAACAAATGTCAGTGTCTATGTAGTTAAAGAAAATGTGCTCCAGGCATGTCGTATCATTTAGTGAGGTATTGGCTAAGTTATTCTTGGATTCTGTGCCGGCGGTGTGATTTTTACATTACATTCTTTGTGTCATACATCAGCCCCTGACATTAACTCTCAGCAATGAGCTAGTCTCCATGAAAGCAATGACAGACCTAGGCGATCTGTTCTTTTGGCTGAAGTCACACTTTTATGTAAAGCTACTCTACATTGTTTTGATGGAGTCATCAAAGGGAGATTGCAGTGTGTCTCAACAAAAGCAAAGCTTTATTTGTTGTAACTAGATCCAACTTTATTTCATTCTAGACTCTGTGCTAGAGCTTGGGATGTGGCAGACTGTCATTAAACATTTAGAAGCTCTTCTGCTGCCAGATTTTGTGCCCTTACAATAAAATGTAAAACAAATAGGTCTACACACGCCTATGGATAAGATTAAGCCTTTGCTTGTTTATTCATCACCCTTTTATCATAGCCAGTTGGTCGTAGGCTACTGATGATTTTCAGTACTCCAAGATGTATTTTTTATGTCTCTTCAGAGGACTATGGGAGTGTTAATGAGTTTTGCACTCTATCCCTTTTAGTTTGCACTATTGCTGCTGCCTTTTCAGGTGGATGCCTGTGACTGGAATGTTCTCCTTACACGGACAGCATACACAGCTCTGGGCAATCATTCAATCTATCAGCTGAAGAAAAGCTAGCAATTACACTTGTCACAAAAAGTATGAAACCAGTCCAAATTTAGCACAATCTGCAGTCATTGCCGTGATGAGCAGCGTTATCATTTCAGACTTAGCGGTATCACAGCGTCTGCGGGTTGGGGCTGTAAATGGTGTCATATGGGTTTATCGAGTTTGGCTAGCACCAGCAGCCTGCTCTCCTTGCATGTTAACGTCCACATGCCTTGGCTGAATGTTACACATTGCTCCGATCGAGTGGTTAGGCTATACGCCAGTTTCTGACAAAGCCTACATAAACCTTATTTCCATTTTCTAGAAAATTAAAATACTACAGAACCGCGCCGTTTTTCTGAGATCATCTGAGTCCCACTTTCCACTTCGCTGTTATAACATGCGGGGTAAACATGCCAATGTGTTTTTTTCCCCCCTCTTAATCCGGTGTTGTTGACATTAGAAATGGATGCTCGCTTTTTATGAAGCAAATTTTGATCTGGAAGACAACATTTCAGTGCAAATTATTTGAATATGCAATTTAAATGTGTACATTACTAAAATAGTCGGTTTAACAGGCCAATATTATGTTGCCCTTTAGCGAGGGTGGAAACGTTTAATCGACTTGTTGACTAATCACACACGTCCTCACTGTCTTATAATGGTAGTTTTTAAAGACGCTCATTTGAGTTATATAGAAACTTGTGTTAGTCCCTTAGGGGTTGCTATCAGTATGAAATGAAGTTGTCATTTGATCTAGCCTAAAAATGTTTGTGCAGAGGTTTTGTGCTTTGCCTGTCCTAGGTGTCCAAGCCGGTTGGTACACCACGGTTCTAACGTAATAGATACTTGATGGATTTTGTTGCTTAACTTTGGTCAGTCAGGCCGGGTGCCATGGTTATTTAAGGAATGCTGACTCAACGAACGGGTCTCTCTGAGAGACTATTTAACCATGGCCAAATATGACTCCAAATTGCCATGGTGTCTCTCCTGTAGGTAGTTGTCACACTGGCTGGTGTCAGTGTGCAAACATAAATTAATATATCTCTGGGGACAGGGGCAGTCTATGGTCAGGGATGTATTGCGGCAACATTACCCTATAAGAACTATAACTGAACTGCCCCACAGTGATCTATCTTGCCCTGCTTTAGGGAGATCTTAGGTGTACAAAATAGTGTTGTAAAGCCCACCCATTGGAAAGGGGTTGTTCTAAGCTTTTGTAAAGAAGCTGTAAGCCTAGACTTTTGCTTTAGTTGTGCTAATTTGATTTCTTTGTGTTCCAATAAATGTAACTTGGCCTATTGTTGTGTAGGTTAGTTAGCCTCATCAATGCAAACCTTTACTAGGTTACGCTTTGGCCTAGTTCATGAGAGGAAGAATTTGGTTGACCCAGGAAATGGACCTAAGCTAACTTTAAACCCTAGACTGGTAGAACACCAGGGATAGGCCCTCTCATAGCCATATATGGAGTGCTGCAAGGTTACGTTTCCTAGCCATGGGGATTTAGGTCTAGCTATTCTTGTGTGTCCTATTGCAGGACCCTAATCCCAGGAGAATGCAACATTAAGGGGTCAGAGTACACTGGTGAAAAGATTTTGTTGTTTTGTGTGTGCGCTTTGCTCTACAGTAGTCCGCCTGCAGTGAGTTTGCACACAACTTTCAATTTCTAAATTCATCAAAATGCGCACATACTGTTAGTTTTGAATGACTTGCTCATTTTAAGGCTAAATTGCCCATTAAAGTCGTATGCTAAGAACCTCAACAAGTCCTTTTCTTTGTGCCAAGCAGCCCCTCCACACTCCCAGGAAATTGCAGACCGTTGAAATTGTAGGCTCTCGGAGACTGTATTTATGCTCACTCAGCAAACATGCAGCAAAGTAAATAAGCAGTAGGCTATCTGGTCCCCATTCTGTGACTGTGGGTCTGCGTTTATGTGGACTTCCACGGTGCCATCGTTGTGCCACGGTCAAGAGCCACGCTCAGTCCCTATGGCTCTGTGGAACATTCTGGGCTCCAGTCCCAGAGAATAGTGACATGTCAGCAACCCATTGAAATGAACAGGCTGAGTGTTGCATTATGTCAGTCCGGATGGGTGGGGGGTGGTTTGCCGGGTGAGGGGGGGGTGTAGCAAATTTCAGTGCTCTGTTTTAGACTAAGGTGGCAGCGGTAAAGAATGTGCAGGTCCCATGAAAGGCTGGGTCTGGCTGACTAGGTAAGGCTGGTTCAGAGCTCAGGTCTGAGCCAAAAAAAGCTTGGCCTGCGGTTAAATTTACACCAAACAGTACACGTTAGTAGGGCAGAACTTTATACCTGCCTCTTATTGGGGGGGAGAGGTGAGTATTACTTTTCTTGACAACTCAAAAGGACCTCGTGCTGAACCCTGTCAATTCAGTTTAATCTGAGTTGCTGTAATGAGAAGAATAAACAAATAACTTATCAGCCTTTTTGCCAAACATCTTCCTTAACTACATTTTGTGCCTGGAGTTTGCATTCAATGTGTGTGCTGTATCACGCAATCCACCCGTTTGATTGCCAGACACTTTGAAGTTCACATGCCAAGTGAAGGAAGTAGCCTTAGGGCTTTGCCACATTTTCACTGCCATAGCTTCATTAGTTAAACGTTAAGTGTCTAAATTCTGCTATAGTCTAAACAATGCACGGAAAATCTAAGATGGAGGATGAATAATGTAAATATCATTGGTACACAACATTAAATAACTGACTAATTTAGATTTAAAAAGTTGAACTACAATGTACTAATGTTACTATTTTTACAAGCTGCCTGCTGTACTTTTGCTCATGTCCACAGCAACCATATGTAGATACACTTCAGAAAGCTGGCTCTGATCCTCCCCCAGTCAAAAAGTACCTAGACTATAGAGGATTCGAGTTAAGTGTCAGCCTAAGTCTGATGCTAGGACTGGCTTTAGTTTGGGCCTTGACTTGTGAACCCCTACACACCTCATAGTTCATGTCCAATGTCCTGAAGCATCGACAAGATAGCAACCAAAGTGACTTCTATGTTGACGTTCAGTTGTCAAGAAAAGCGTTCGCTTTGTGTTGGCCCTCTGTTATTTACTTCGGCTTTTGGAAGATAATTTTCTTATCATGGCAAAATAGGCCAATTATCAGGGAGCATTCATTTTTTGTTTTGCAGGAAGATTTGACGTTTTTAATATTTGGTTAGTCAATGTTCTAGGCCAACAAATTGTAATGAAAGTGGCTTTTATTTGCACATCATTAACTCTAATTGGAGAATTACATTACCTGCTACCAAGTGCTTCAGCAGTATGAAAAAGTGTTGTTTAATGTTGTCAGTCACTTGCTGATTTTAGTTTTTCGTCTGTACAACATTTATACTTAACCATCAAAATTAGGTTAGTAATGCCGATTTAAAATCGTCAATTGTGACAGTTGCAGCTGGACCGCAATTGTCTCAATGGATGATATGTGTCTTAGTGATGAAAATGTTGGTGTCTTGTTATGCCTACGGTATGATAATTAGGATGGGGTGTTACCTTGTTGCCTTGACCTGTTACTGAGTCAACACACACAGTGCCAGGTTGTCTGTAAACTTCAGCTCCTGTAGCAGTGCCAGTATTGAACTATTGTGCAATGGGTTTAAACTTTGGTTTACATACATTGCATTACTGTCATTTAGCGAGCACTTTAATCCAGAGCGATTTACTGCTTATCACCTTAAGTACTCGTTGGAGTTACCTTTGATTACAAGTGCTTTGATTACAAACACATTTCTTCATGGTCAAAAGCGTGTTCTGTAGATTGCCAGGTTTGTGTTTGTGATGACCACCTGTGTACGATTTTGGAAAAGTAGCCTTGTTGGCCCTGCTATTTCCACCTAATCAGGATTGCAACATAGCTTTGTCACTGCGACCACCTAATACGAACATATGGATCTTTATCAGCAATCTCATGATTATTTTTCAGGCTTTGTGAATATCACAGGAAGTTGCACATGTTGATTATGTTGTCCTGATATAAGTTCGCTAGACCCTTCATTTTTAAAACCTACGTTTTAAATTATTTTGCAAATTGATTGACATTTGATTGTTTTGTGGTCTATTTATTGAGAACTGTATTTTTAATAACCAGTTTATATTTAGAATGTCCTGGAATCCAACATAGGCTATATTATTTTAAGCTTGTGGTTTATTTTGTCAGAGTAATTTTGAATTATCATAGCTAAATATTTCCATATATAGGATAAAATGTATAGGCTGTAGCCTGTTTTTTATATTGCTTGCCGTAGCCAAAACGAATAACTAGAACAATAATAATAATAATGCTCAATTTTATTATTTTCCTGGCAGTTCTTAATCAAGATGCTAGACCACGAGCATTATTGATCTGTAATTTGCTGGTGTATTTGAAAATATCTAAAATGTAGTGTTAGACCTTTACACAATTGTTTTCATATATTGATATCCTGCGTTGCCCCACCAATCTTGCCGCAAACGCACTGCATATCAATAATAAACGTGAATCTGTGACTAACTTGGTCGGTTATTAATTGTGTTCATTTTTGTTTCAGGGACTCTCTTCGCAGCCGCTGATCCGTTTTACTGGAAGCCAAGGGGTAAGTGGATAATGTCTACCACGCCCTCCTCTCTTACCCTTTGTTGTCTAGCATCACTACTGATGATTACTAGTGTTGTGCTTTCACTGCAAACAGACCAACTCTACGTGTAGTGGTCACTTAGCTTCGTTTTTCACGGTGAGCTCAGCCAGCTTGTAGATTAGTTCCTATACCTTTTAGCAGGCAGTTGAAGGATAGCAGTTCAATCTGCACAAAGCAGGACAGCTTCCGTTAAAGAATAGTTTGCCCTTCGAATGGTAGAAAAAAAGCGATACTTCATTGAAAAAAGGATTCACATTAAATCGTTTTAGCGATGTGCTTGAGTTTCAGGGAAAATAGAGCAGTGGGCAGACACCAATACTAATGCAACCAGTATTGATTGTTGTGCAGACGTGTGAAGTAATAAAAACTCTTAAGGATGTCTCTGAACATTTGGTTGTGGTTTGAGGGAGATGGGCCTGTCAGAGAACTGAGCGAGCAGACAATGTGTCCAGGCGACCCTGCCGTCATGTGCTCCTCTTGCAGCTTCAGCATTTACTAATGGGTCTGCGCATAGCCTGCACATGGTCTTCAGCAGCATTAAAATGGATTTTCTGTTCTGAGGAGCTGCACTGTAAACATTCTATGCTTTTTGAAGCACTTTCTCTCCAGACGCTCACAAATAGCTTATTTGTCTCTTCCAAAGTGTCATTAAGGACAAGGCTCAGGTTATCAAGGTTATTTTTTTTTTTTTAAGCTGCTTGTATATTCACATAAAAAGATTCTCCCTGTTGACAACGCACATCCTAATTCTGGACTGTTCTTAAATGAGCAAAACAGGCGACCTAGCATTGCAAACTTTCAAAGACGACCTGTTGTAGTGTACTCGTCTTTAAGACCTGTGTCCTTTTAATGAGAATCCGGATCAAACAGGTTTTCTTCCATACATTAGAAAATCGGTGTGACTCGTTGATTTCAAATGCGTTGCAGTGGGTGGGTACGGGTCGGCAAAGCTCTAATCCACTGAGGTGATCAGATGGTAGATATAAAGGTGTTGGTTCAAGCTGGTTTAGAGTCTGAATAATGAATACCAGTTATTAGTGCAAACACTCCAAGCACTAGATGAAAAACTGTTAGTGGATTTCTTGGGAGGGTTGGGAAGGTTTCTAAACATTTCGACATTGCCACAGCCAGGCCTCCTACATCTTAACACATTGCCAGAGCTTTGATTCAAGTAAACTCCTAATGGCATCATTAATTTGTCTTGCATTGACTTACTTTAAACTAGAGTTGTCACAATGCCAAAATATTCCCTGTGATACCAGCCACCAGCTAACTTAAGTCTGACAGCAAATTTGGAATCGATGACAAGCTCTACAGAGAATATTTAAAATGCATGTCTTTTCCACCCTAGTCAAAGACCATATAGGCAAAGTCCAGGTGCTCACACTCCCTCGTGCTCCTTGCTCTGCCCCTTAATTCCAAAAGTATAATTCCTCAACATGGCAACATTAGCTATGGATCGGTAACCATTGTTTGCCAATACGTAGCAACTAGCAATGGCATGTATAAAAGAGGTTATAAGGTTAACCATCTGCGCCACAATTACTCAACCCCAAATGTCATCGTTAGCTAGCTAGTGTTCCTTTAACTTTTGCGTCTGCAGACGACAACAACAGCATTCATTTATACAAATTAGGTAACATTAGCTCTAGCTGACAATAAATAGGACAGAAGTATCCGAGTAGTTATATTTAAGACCTAACCTGTACTCTGCTTAGAACTTTGCACCACCAGGTTAACAATAACCGGCTATCTTGCAATAAAAACTGGCTTTCAACATATGCAGCTAGCAACATATGTCAATTCTTGCAGTGCTGCACAGACAGTAAGCTACCGTGTTGTGGGGCCTTGGTACCATGGTACTACCATGGTACCGGTAAATCGTGCAACCCTACTCTAAACACAGATGTTGTTAGTACCATTGCCCCCAGCGTCACCTCAAAAATACCTTTTATATTTAAGGACATTTGAGAAGCCCTATGGGAAGGAAAAGTGCTTCACTGTATCAATTAATATTGTTTTGCTGTGGGCATCAGTGTGCATGATGATTCCCACGTAGCGTTGAGATGCGTGTGTATAACCTGTACATGCGTATTCCCAGGATACAGCTGACTATGGATGGTTACCCTTCCCAGTTTTACTCCTCCCCTCCTGGCCTCAGCTGTTTCATTAATTATAGCTCTGTTGAGACCAGAGGAGCCGCCTTGAGGGGCCAGGCCAGTCCAGTGCCCCCGGCCAAAAAAGAGGCTCTGTTTGTAGCACACCAATAAGATGGGATGGGTGCTACCAGGTAGCAGAAGGGAGGCGGACATGTGTTTTGAAAAGACTGTCCTAGCTGAAAAGGGAGTAAGTGTGAGGAAAGATCAATAGGGTTAGAATGAGTGGGGATGCGTGACTCAGCCTGCGGGAGTGTGCTTTCACTAGCCTGTTGGTAAAATTGCCCAAAGATGCATAAGCCTTGTGTTGTATTTTAGTTGAATGCTTTTTGTTTTACTAATGACTCAACGTAAGAGTGTAGGAGCAAATTATAAACATGTCATACGATGATTTAAATTAACAATTTACGTCTGTTTTATCTGCATATATTGGTGTGGCAGGCAGGAGCCAACCTTTCAGCCAGCAGTAGCATATGTGTGTGTAGTTCCAGTGTGTGGAGCTACGGGAGGGTAGTAGCTAGAATCCTGTGGTGCAGGGTAATTTAATAAGGGCCCTGTTCTGCAGTAGGTCAGTGTGTGCCCCTGTGTCATAAAAGGAACTTGGCCCATGGACAAAGTCTCTTTAAGAAGCTATGGAGGTACCAATGTTGGGATTGTCATCTGTGTAGTGGAATAATGTTCCAAAACAGCAAAGTAAACTAAAATCCCATGTGGTGCTTTGCTCTGTGAAACCAGGGGAGGAGCCACAGGCAGCCCAGGACTGGTTCTTCCTGTTGTCCCTTACTGCCAGACTAAGACTGACTCACCGCTTCCCTCTCGCCTTCCAGTCAGTTCCACTGCCTCTTAATCATCTTGGGTGTCTCTCAAACTCCTCAAACCTTTGTTTGTTCTTTAAGACAGTGATTACTGTGAAAGTAAGCAATTTGTTGGTCTGTGGGCATGGTTGGGGGTGGGGTGTAGTGGTGACAAACACTGCATCCCAAATTGCATACTACTACTTTTTATGACCACGTCACGACTTTCAAAGTCGATGCTGTGCTGCACACACTACACAACTGATCTGTCTTGTAATCGTGTATCTTGAAGTCATTGTGGTGTTCACACAACATGACTGATCGGCGACAAGGGGTGGTCACATATTACAAGACGATTCCCAATGAAGAATCGCAGACGGGTCTCCAGACTACGTTTAGTCACATACGAGCAAGAAGTGGTGTTGAGAATCCTCCCCTTTGCTTTTGTCTTCCATGCTCATTGGCTGTGGGTTGTCGCTGCTCTCCTTGCTGGTCACGACACCGTTCACACTACAGGATTTGGACTCTCTGATGCGACCTGATATTAAACCTGCTAGATATCCAGTCAGGAGTTGCGTTGCCGAGACGTCGCAAGTCGCATCTGCAACTACCTCAGATTGCGCCGAGCAGTTCACTCTGCACGATCGTTGCTCAAGAGCGCGCTACAATATGCCTTTGATCTGGGGCTTTTGTCTGCATCTTAAAAAAACTTTGGCAAGTGGAAAATCTGGCTGAAATCATGTGTGAAGGCAGCATTACTTTCAGTAAGTACTGCAGCTGCCCTTATAAAGTACGTACTGTTACATGCAGTACAATACAAGTTGGACGTACTACTTTGTCATAATTCTGCATTGAACTTTGACCCTCTTGCTCAAACATCCGTCGCAGTCCTCAGCGCAAAATCTGAAAATGGTTTGCATCCTTTGGGGCTGCTCAGCCGATGTGACGCATCTTCTGCTTCGCAGAGTTGTGGGTTAGAATCGCTAGAAAAGCATGCTGGCTTGCATACTGCAAAATGTGAGCGGATGCAGTAGGACATCCTGGTAATTTTGGCATTGTGCATTTGACATACCATGTATTGGGACATTGTAAATCATTTTTAGGTTTACAATATCCTATGGGTATTGGGACGCAGCATATATTTCCGGAGCGTGTGTACCGATACTATTCTTCTAAATAGAATTAACGTGTATGATAAATAAAATGTTGCTCATGTTTAACCACGTAATCCATACGTTACGTTATCCATACGTTTACATAAACTTGCATCCGCTTGTAATTAAAATTGGCATTGCTCAGGTACTGATTTGACATTGCGATACATTCATAGTATTATGAATTACGCGCTAGTGCCGCTTTGAAGGTACAAATTAGCGCTGCAGTGTACGGTGTTCAGCCTAGTTTTTATTAGTCTGCGAAGAAGAATGCAAACCTCTCTACATAGCTTCGCAGAGAAGGGGTTTCTGGGAAAGCGTAGCTCACAGAGGCCCACCGCTGTGTTCATTGGCAGTCCTCAAGTCCTAACAGCACGTTGCGCAAAGCGTCTTCTCCTTGCGTCAAACAATCACTGATTGATTGGCTGAGTGGGAAAGGAAGTAGGAAGCGAGAAGATATTTGGCATTATCCTGGTTGGGAAAACACACTCGGGCCCAACTCCAATCCCAATAAAACGTCACCAAAGTGGCCTCTCGCGGAGGAACCTTTCTTTAAAATTAATTGGAATCGGCCCACAGATCGCAACTAAAACAAGAGCCGTTTGAAGAGCGACTTGTGAACGAGGTTGGCAAATACAGACATTAGGACGGCCCTACCTCAAAAAACTGCAACAAAAGTGAGGTCACTTTTTTTTCTTTTTCTTTTTTTAAATCCGTGTCATGTTTTTTTTCTGTACATTCTGGATTAGTGTGACACTGCCTCCAATTAGACCTGTTAATGTTGACGGACGTTAATGTTCGCTGAAGCATAACGCAGAAGTTTTAACCAGGCTTAACTCAACCTCTCCTAACGAATGCAAGTTACCGAGTTTTGAAAGCGGTAGGCTAGCACAATGGAATTTGCCTAATAGATTAACTGTGGGGATGGAATGATATGCATATCAATATTATTGGTTGAATAATTAAAAATAGTACAATATGATGTTACAAAATTAACAGAATACTAGTCCTGTTCTTCTCTCCTTTTCGCACAACTTAGCATGTCTGTTTAGCAATCAGCCACACCAATTTAAGTCATTGACGGCAAATTTAGAAATTACAACATTTACAGAAAATAGAGCTGGGTATTGGCTCCGATCTCCCCTTTTGATCCGATATCTATTTTTAATATCAATGAATGGGAATAGGGACAATTCAAGATCTTATAAAAGATTCTAAGATTGAAATGTTTTTGAACTGCACAGAAAGCCATTTAACTTATGACATTGGGAATTCCAAAGTGTGAATGGGAATCACTGACAACGGAGCTCAAGAAAATGACAATCTTGATTAATTCAAATCTTTTTTTACCTAGCCCTTGAGAATGATCTAATATACAGTGCATTCTTTTCAACCCCAGTCAATAGGCAAAGCACACACGTAGATGGCTCGAAATATAATTCCTTAACATGACAACGTTAGTGATGGATCGGTTACAGTCGTCATGAGGAATCGCTATCTAACATTCCTTCAACTTCTGCATCTGCGTGCAGACTGCAACAACTAGCACTGATACAAATGAGGTTGCATTAGCTGGCAATAGGACATATGAGTAGCTACTTTTTAAGGCACGATGCAAAATTCTTGTGATAAGCAGGTTTACAATCTTGCCATTTAAAGAGTTGCCTTTCAATAAATGTGTAATACATAGGTTTGCTTATAAACAGTACTGTGAGCATCTACCATGGAACCGGTAAATCCTGCAACCCTAGCTCAAAGTTCCAAATTATTTCAACTTTGACCTCTGTTGCTGCTGACCTTTTTAAAAGCACAACCAATGAGAACAGCTGCACCTGCCCAGGTCTCCCTTGAAAGAGATTTTGAATCTCAGTGTGTTTCTCCTGGTTAAATAAAGGTTTAATAAAAAGTATGTTTTAAGTGTGTTGATATGCCAGACACAGTGACGTAAGTATGTTTCGTAAGTTTTCTTTATAATGTAGACCTAGTCGTCTAATTAGAATGGTAATTACCAAGGCCTAATTTTGAAAACGGTGTTCAATGTTCTTCCGACTTAGAATCATGGTGCACTTTTTGTTGACATATCTGCGCTTTGCCTCTGCACCTTATATCGCCGTAAACAAAGCAAATTTCCATAAATGTTTACATGCAAGCCTATTCAAGGTAAAGTGTTTTAATATGGTCTGTTTTTCAAAAATAACTTTTCAATTAGTATCAAGGAAGCAAGTATTAAGGTTTAAGGCAGCAGTTTCGTTTTTGTTTCTTGCTATTTAAAATGCCTAGTACTAGCCTGTAACCCTAACAGGGAGTCAGACTTTGGACTACTGGAAATGAAGCGAAGGCCAAGCATTAAGGGACTAATCTGCACAATGGCAAATATGAGGAATTTAGCAAGACCTCTGCATTTAGGCTGTGGTGCATGTAAGGCAGCACGTATATCTATACTGGAGCTGGACTTCTTGTGTAACTTAGAGCCCAGGCCTTCTATGAAGGCAGGGGTACGGTGTTTATTTATAGTTGGCCACCTGCAGGCTTCACATGTGTTGGGACCTTGGGTAAACAGAGTTGCGCTGCTAGCATGTCAACTCCAGTACAGCAATAGCAGTGAGTCACATTGCCTAGCACTAAACTAGTGGAAGCAAAGTCCAGGAGTCAACCAGCTGGAGTACAGTTGTTGATGAAAAATAATAAATCAACATGTCTTCCTGAACATTGTTGACATAACAACGTACATGGTTACAAACTTTATTTTTGCCATTTTGCTTTCTAATGGTTGGCTCTGACAGTGCGTAGAGTCCGCTCACTAATAAACCCGCAATGGATACAGTTAGGAAATTATGCCAATGATACGTTTATAAACTGTCCTCTGCCATGCTTATTTTCATTAGTAGCAAAGGGGCCACTTTGACACTTTGGAACAGTCTCTCCTGTGCCTTAGGCCAAGCCACTTACAGGGGATATCATTGTACCTTAACTCCATCTTACGCTGTCCCCTCTAGCATTACTGGCATGCCGAATCTGAGCTGCCCCAAGCCTAACACCTGTGTGACAACAATTATGTAAATGCTCTCTGTTTTGCTTGCTCAACGAGACAGGATGTGGTTGACGAGAGAACTGCTACATATTACGGTTCACTTGTCCGCACTACCAGTGGTTTCTAAACTTTCTATGCAGTTGTCAGTCTGTTTTTCCTCGTTTCCGAGTATCCAATAACGGCATCCCAGGTGTGGTTAGGGTCGGTGATTAGAGCCTTCTGGTCCTGGGCAGAGCAAGGCAATGGGTAGTAGTTTCACTCATTCTCAAGTGTTCAATGAAGTGACATCTGTAAAGGGAGGCTAGGTGTAATTATGGGGGTGGAATGGGCTGTCTACAGCGTGCTTCAGTCTGTAGTACAGGGGACTTTTCAAATGCAAAGGGTTCTTGTCTTAGTGTAAATATTGACCTCTACAGTTTGGATATTAAGATACCTGGCTGGCGGTCAGCATGTGTATGCATCAGTCGTTTTGAACCTATAGGACATTTGTGTTTGCATTGAGGACTTCGTCTGACATTGCACCATACGCTAGTGTTTACGGTAAACTCTTATTTGCAAGTGGCAACAGGATAATAGGGAAGCTAAACAAATACTTTCTATATTTTCTTAACCCTATAGCATCAGATGTGTATTGAAAGGTTTTGATTCTGCACTAGGGTTGCACGTTTTACTGGTATCACTGTGTCATGGCCCCGCAATGCTCATGCCATGCTGCATAAGGAACTGCAGTACCTGGAGCTCTTGCCGACTCATCATTTTTGTCAGGCAAATCAAATTGGGTTGTTCAATACGAAACTTCAACTTTTTTTTTTTATCGTAGATTATGCGGCAGAAAATCCATTGGCATGTGTTTTTATTAATTTCGACCACAAACGGTAGCCTTTTTTATACCACAATATAGGCTTTTTTTTTTTTATCCCATGTCCTGAGAACTCCGGTACAGTAGCGCTAACAACTGTAGCACAAGCTTAGCCTACTAAAGTTACTTCTTCCCAATTTTTTTAATTTTAGCACAAAAACAGGTGTACAGTGGACATTTGGTGGAACAGTAGCTTTTTTATTTATTTGACATTTTTTCTACTCTACAGCTCATTGTTTTAGTTTTGTGCCACAGAGGATTGAAGTATGTTATTGTATTGCTGTTATTTTTATTGTAAAGTACCTTGTAACCCTGTTTTGGAAGGCACTATATAAAAAGTTATTATTATAATCTGCGGCTCCCAAGAAACAACCAAAACAGACCTCCATTCTAGTGTGCTATAAAGATTTGAATGGGACATACTGCAGAGCTTGCAAGCTTTTTTTACAATAAAATGAGATTGCATTTGTATTCATTTTTTTTACTTGAAAAATCTTGTGCCACACCAAAGGCAAAGCACCGTCACACTGCAAGTCTTTCGCTATTCGGTCAATAATATTGATATGCATCTCATTCCATCCCCAGAAAAGTATAAGCCACCTCCTGTCGTTTACATTTGGTTCAGCTATTTAATATCTGCTTGATTTGCAGTGGTATCTTACTATCTTTATACTAGTTGGTATTGATGTTTTTGCTGGTATAGTATCCTAGGGTATGTTTTGGTTTTGTAACAACCTTTTTTTTGCAGATACCCCTGCTGTAAATTCTAGTTTAAAATGTAGCTTTTTTCTTAGCTGTAATAACAACAATATTGTAGAGCCATGTATTGAGGCAGTCCTTCTTTACCACAGCAAATTAATTAACCAGGTTTCTCTTCTCTTACTACCCACCCACAGAAAATCACAATACCACGGTCTGAAAATCCAAATGAGTTACGAACGTTTACTTTCTACTTGTCGAATGTGGGCAGAGACAACCCACAGGGTAGCTTTGACTGCATCCAGCAGTACATCACCAGGTAAGTAGACGGCCCTCCTCACCGCGTCACTGAGACCATCTGCAAATGCCAACACACACGCCACACCATTCTACTGAAGCATGCACAGAAACACAAGTACCGCTCACACTACTTGCACGTGTCCCTTCCACACAAAAGCCCATTAGCCACAACGGAAAGAGCTTATATTGTGTATGGGACCATTTTGGATGCATCGTTTTGTCAGAGTAGGCGAGGGAAGCGCTTGCTTATATACTCCAAGCCGTTTCCCAGAGATGCCTGCTGAGCAGAACCGGCCTTGGCGCCGCACTGGGTTTAGTCATTCAGTGCCATCTGCTCCAGTGTGCTCACTCACTCGCCCCCCCCCATCCCACCAGCCTCTCCGTCGGACGACTCCAAACGTTGAGCAAATTGTAATTGAATTGGGCCAGATGTCTGCGTTTTTTGGACGCCGATTGGAACGGCAGAGCTCCGTGGCGTTCTGACACCCGCGTCCTGTGACTGTTTCTAACGAGACCCATCAGAGGGTCAACTGGAGTTCGTCCGCGGGCCTGGATCCTCATGAGCCCCTAATTCCAATCCAAACTGAAACGGCCCGGCCGCGGAGCGCTGCCAGCCCCATCTCATCCGCGGCCAAAGCCTCATCAGAGTGGAGGGGAATCAAAGGGGATGGGGGGGTTGGTGGGGGCAGAGGAGAATAGGATTTGATGCAAGAGTGGCTCCATAATGTGGGATTGGACAGTTGGATGGGGAATAAAGTGAGGGTGGCGCCCCCAGGGCACTGGTAGCTACATGGTAATAACGGGGTTTGACAGGAGAGGCACATCTAAGGAGTACTTTCAGAACATTTGAATACACTTTGGTATTGTATCTGGCTTCCCCACATGTGTTTTGAGGTCATGCTGTATCAAACAAAACGTCTGTCCCTGCTCTCAAATGTTAACGTTATAAATTACAGTATCATTGTTATGACAAGTGTGGACACGTGTATCTGTTGAAGTCTTTGTTTAGTGAAACACTAGCAGTCTGTGCGACTGTGCCCCCCCCCCATCATCCTAACGCTTCGTCCCTCCTTTTATGACGTGCCAGCGAGGGGAGCATCCAGCTGGACTGCCTGGGAGGCATCCAGGACAAGATCACGGTGTGCGCCACGGACGACTCGTACCAGAAGGCCAGGCAGAACATGGCTCAGGCCGAGGAGGAGACCCGCAGCCGCGGAGCCATCGTCATCAAGCCCGGGGGGAGATACGTGGGTGAGGATTCATGCCCAGGGCACGCACTCCCGCACCGCACACATGCCAGCCCGTGCACAATCACACACTCAAGGTGGCCCTGATTACCATAGCTATTTCTCCATTATGAGTTTTATGACCGTTTCTAAAAGAGTTTTGGGTCATAAACCAAAGACAGCTTTTGCTATCTGATCAGACATTTTTTTGAAAGTAGATTTCACTGTGAAGTCACGGTGTCTACCCCCTCTGAGTCTGAATTAGTGGCTGGTTATGACTGGCTTTAAAAGCAGCCTGACTCCTATGGGAATGTCCCTCACTCTCCCACAGAGCGCCGTTCTGATGCTATTCAGCCGGCTCATAATGGTCCGGGCAGAGTGTTTGGGTTTAGGGCTCTCAACAGGAAGCCAGGGCCGTGGCAGACAGACCTCTGGCAGACTTGGCCTGGCCTGGCCTGCCCTGCTCTGCCCCCCAGCTAGACCTCCCTGTGTGGGCCTGCTTGGCTCTGGCTATCCTTGAAAGCTCCCTGCCTCCTCCAGGCTGTAGAAGCCATTTTGCTAACACACACACATACACACACAGTAGAACATTACTTCTGACTAGTGACACTTTCTTCAGCTCAGTAGAAAGTATAACTGTCCTGCATTCCTAACATATTGCAACAGTTTGCCTCTATTGAATTACTCACCGGTCGGCGAGGAAACCGGAAAGTGTTTTTTCTTTCCCCCCATTTTGCAGCGTTTCCCAGCTGTGCCTTAGTCACAGCCTTCTCGACTGTAGAGGCATGGGAGAGTCAATTCACCTGAGCGGTGCGTCTGCTCCCAGGGCGGGGAGTTGATTACAGAATCATTGCTCATGGCAGGTTTGTAAAGTAAGGCGTCAATCAGAGCTTAGTGCTACACGACTCTGGATGTGACTCAGCCACAGAGCAAACTGCCCCGTCACCCACTGCCACCGTCACCTAGGCAACTGGCTTACGGTGGCGCTCAAGTCCCACGAATGTGTTGATGGTCCCTTCTGGATTGTGACAACTGGCAATGATTTATTGAATCCAGAAATCATCTAAAACTTAAAGGATGGGGCCTTTTTAGCTCCTGTTGGGAGTGGGTATTGATTGTTTGTTGATTGAACAACAAAATGAGGGTCATTTTGAGAGGGGAGACTTTTCCCCTCATTTTAAAACGGACACGGATAAGCCTTTGGAAAACCATACCCCGAATGCTCCCTTCTCCGTCGTCCAGGTAAGAAGGTGCAGATGCGGAAGCCGGCCCCGGGCCTCTCGGACATCGCCCCATCCCGGCGGACGTCGCGGCCCGTCATCATCTCCAGCAGCATGCAGAAGAAGAGCACCCCGCAGCACCGGCCTCTGAGAGAGCGGGTCACCCACCTGCTGGCCCTGAAGCCCTACAGGAAGCCGGAGCTCATCCTGCGGCTGCAGAAGGACGGCCTCCTGCCTTACGACAAGGACGCCCTGGACAGCCTCCTGCAACAGGTCAGGCGCCAGCCACGCGGCCTCCACGGCACACCCACTGTCTGTCACCTTAGCGGCAGTCATTCACACAGAAAAGGGCTCTCGCTGGTATTCAGCTTTTAAAGTAAACGATGAAGTTGTGTGATTCCAGGTGGCCAACCTGAATGGGAAGGACAACACCTTCACGTTGAAGGACTCTTTGTTTAAGGAGATTCAGAAGGCCTGGCCGGGGTACACGGAGGGCGACCAGCAGATCCTGAAGAGAATCCTCGTTAGGTAGGCGTACAGCGTGGTCCTGCGGCTCGGCCGCTGCATGGCGACGCGACTTGTCAATGCTTCTATTGTGCATTTTTCAGTCCTGCTTTTAGTATGCATGATGGTGTAAATCAGCTGATATGTTTGCGATAGGGCTTTGAAATGCCATTTTGTATTGGCTCTGATATTTGTGAGAGGCGTCCTATTGTAAGTGCCTTTAGGTATGTTTGCTGTTCTGCAGCTTTTCCTCAACTTATACTCTCTGACTAGTTCAGTCTCTCGTCTCCCTCCTGGTGAAAAAAAAAAAAGTTTCTTTCACAAGAGCTGTGGCAGCAAGGAAAAGCTCTCAGCTATATTTAGACCGCTGCTCAGTGTGAGTTTACTGAGATGACCCCAAATTGTTGGACACAGTCTAGCAAGAATATTTCACATTCCCTTGGCTTAGAGACGTTACCGTGAGGAACTGGCAAGGGCAGCCGTTTTTAATTTTGCCGTCTTTTATTCTGCACTTTGAGCAGTGTGACTAGCTCATCACACCTCTCTCCCACCCGACGTCATCCCCCGCACCCCCCCCCCCCCCTTCCCTCCCCCGGAGTGGAGCTCCAGAAGTCACGCAAGAGTAGTGCAGCAAAGTGATTGGAAGACCTGTGATGCAACAGTGTTCCAGCACATGCTGATCCATGTGTGAGGTGGCACCGGTCCAAGGTCCAGTCATGCCTGCCTGCTTGGCTGCCTGTCTGTCTCTCTGTCTCTCTGTCTGCCTGCGTGGACATTCTTCTCTCAACTCTCTCTCTTCCCCACGTCTTTATCTCCATGTTTCCCTGCCTCGTCTTACTTCTCACTCCCTCTTTTCCTCCGTAGGGGTGGGGCATCAGCGGAATTTCCTGGTTGAACCTCAGTTGACTGACGACCCCACGCGGCCTGTTCCGTGTTAACCACATCTGTCTTGTGCTGGTCTAAACCAATTTTGTTTTGTTAGTGTTGCCACGTTGATAAACCGGCCCAGAAGTGAGGAGCAAGCCGCCCTGTTTGTGTTAAGAAAACAATACACGCACAATGTGGTGACTGTGCTCCCTGTGTTCTCTCAGGAAACTCTCAGGCGCACCGGCTGTGCCCGAGAACCCAGTGAGCCCGCCCAAAGAGCTGGCCAGCAGCTCCCCGTCTCAGGTGAGCCTTCTCTCCCTAAGCCTTCGTCTCCTCCTTTGGCTCCCCAAACGCTTCACTTTTCTCTGCATTTCTTCCTTCTACTTCAATTAGCATTTGGGGGAAAATGTAAGTTGAACTTATGCAACTGTTGCATTTATTTTTATATATGTATACGAGTGGCTTTGCTCATGCACCAGCCACTGTAGTTAGTGGAACCAATAGGTTTATTTCTCGCACTGGCCCTCTGCCTCCTATCCTTCAGCGGTGTCTGATACCTCCCTCTCTGCAGTCTCCCTCCCTCCCTCCCGTGGGCCGGGTTCCTCTGTAACGTCCACCAATCGGTGAAAGGAAGGTGGGGCTGCTTCAGCTTTTATTATTAGCCCCTTCCCCTTTGGGCTTCTTGGCTCAGACACTGAAAACGTTCTGTCCCCTGCCTCCCTCGTGCCACATATACCACACACAGACACACACACACACACACACACACACAGACACAGAGCATGCACGTGGGATAGAGTAAGCACAGGTTCTCATTGAGCTGAGAGAAGTGGGGAGGGCTGGGTGCAAACGGGGGGCTACAGCGAGCTCCTTGTGCATGTGGACGCTGGTCTGGGTTGGGTTTGGTGAAAGACGTCCGTGGAGTCCTGCCAAGACAAACGGGAGCCCCGTCGGACCTCAACTCTGCCCCTCGGTTATTTAAGAATCCCAGGCTTTTCCTGCCGGCAGACAAGCAGCCACACATTGAAAATGGCTGACCTCATCAGAGTCGTTAGCGTGGGCTCAGTGCAACAGAGGCTGTGGGTAGCCTAATCCCATGTATTGTCGGTAGAAAGGCTGGGTCATCATGGGCCCAGTGTTACTGATAGATGCCGCTTTCTCTGACCTTCCTTTTTGGCACAGCACGTTGACCAGCTTAGAGAACAGCACGGCCTGTCCGGCCCGGGTTTGTTGGTTAAGGCTAACGTTTCAAAACAAAATCACATTTGCCTTGATTGACTTCCCCTTCTCTCCATGGGGGAATAAAGTTCATATTTCTGCGGTTTTTATCTTCTGTATCTAAAACCCCTGTTTTTCTGCCAGAAACGTCCTGCTGCCGAGTTCATTGACCCTCTGGCCAACAAAAAGCCCAGGATATCTCACCTTGCCGCCAAGCCGGCGGTGGGGCCCATCAACGGCAAGCTGAGCTCTTCCAACGGCCGAGAGGCCAGCGGGGCCCCGGCCACGGTGTCTGTCTCGGACGGCGGGGTGACGTCCAGCTCCCAGCAGCTCCCCATGCTGGACATCCCTCGGCCCTTTGACCCGCTGTCCGACGTCAGCAACGACTCCAGCCTCAACGGCCGGGACTGTGACGGCCAGGAGGCCGCCGTAGCCGAGAGGCTCAGCCAGCCTCCCGCCGTCTTCTCAGGGCCGACTGTGGCCAGCCTGGGGCCCGTCTCCCCGGGACACACGGGGCTGGTCGGCCCTCAGGCCAAGAGCAGTCCTCCGCCCCTTATCGGCAAGTCCAAGAAAAAGTCCAAAAAGCACAAAGACAAGGACAAGTCCAAGGATAAGGAGAGGGAAAAGGAGCGAGAGAGGGAGAAGGAGAGGAGGGGCGGTGAGGAGCGTGTTCCCGATCCTAAAAGGACCTGTGAGATTACCTCCAGCCCTGACCACCTGAAGAGTAACAGTATTCCAAACAGAAGCACAGGTGAGGCGCGTCCTCAGAACCAACAACACGTTTCAGAGGCTGATATAGTCGTGCCTACGCGCTCTGCAGGTGTTAAAGTAGTCTTCATCTTGAATAATTGGTAGTAAATGAACTTGCACAGGAGATGGGTTCCATTTCATACGACTCACTTTAGTCATTGCATCATGGCACCTGTAGTTGGTTTTTCTTGTAAAACAGTGACCCCTACTGTCCATGAACACAATGTAATCTATACTGTAATCCACCAACTAACATGGAAATTAAAAGCATGCTCCTATTTAACTGGGAAAATACCCTTTTCACAAACAGCATACTTCAATGACAGTATTGACTGATTTGCATTCCTGATATCCGCAGTAGCCAGGTTAAACCTTTTTCAAACGATTGTTATAGCAACAGCTAAAACGACTTACGAACAGGTCCTTCATTGTTCACACTTTTAATACTGTTACAGATCTGAATGGAATGTGCAACACCACCAGTATTCCTTCATCATCCGAGATGGCTGACTATTTAACGTAAGGATTTCCAACGTTACACTCGCTGTTGCCTTCAAAACCCTGTGGTTTAAGAGTGTACTATAAACATGTGGAGTTGATGGCATGTGCTTTTGCGATCCTTTCTTTAAAGCGGTAATCCAATGATTTTTCTCTCTCTAAACAGGAAGTATTTGGTGATTGACTCTCAGGAGCGGCGCCAGAGCTACAAGAATGACTTCAATCTGGAGTACAGCGAGTACAGAGGCCTGCGCGCCCGCATCGAGGGCATCACCCGCCAGTTCACTGTCCTCGACACCGAGCTCAAGCAGCTCCAGCAGGGCACAGAGAAGTACAAGGTAGGCAGCCTCCGTGTCCTCTGTCTGGGATGGCAGGGACCACATTGGCAATATGCAGCATGGCCTTGCCTCAGACACTTGTCTGGACTTGAAAATAATATTTAATAAAAATGTGTATTAGCTCATTTTTCCTTTATTTTTTGCTTGTCCTTCCAGACAATCCACGATCAGATACTCCAAGAGTACCGTAAAATTAAAAAGGTAAGATGTTCGACATTGGTTGGTTGCCTGCCACAGGAGAGTTCTGAGTCAGGACTATTCATGTTAATTATTTTCTCTCTCTCCCTCGCAGACTAATCCAAACTATAGCCAGGAGAAGAATCGCTGTGAATATCTACACAACAAACTGGCACATATAAAAAAACTTATAGCAGAGTATGATCAACAGCATCTTCAAAACTGGCATTAGTTTGATAGTGTTTCCCTTATCTTTCTGGAAAGCAGTCAGAGAAGGAGAAACTCTGGATTCCGCTTGCTCTAAAAGTACTTATTAAAGATGCCATGAAGGGAGTATTCCCCTTATTGGGGCCAAAAGCACTAGTGAGGACAAAGCAGACCACAATATCTTTTTTTCTTGCATTCGTTTTGTTGTTTTTTGGAGGGAAGATGTGATTGGCATATTTGGCCAGATCTCTGTGTAGCTACACTGCACCCGGGAATAGATCCTGTGCAATGTTTCTTTTTTTTCCCGCCCCCCCTTAGTATATACGGATCTCTCAAAGGTAGAAATGGAAAATCCTTTTAAAGATCCCAGAACAGCCTTGTCTGGCCAAGAGGGGTGCAACACTGAAATGGAGTCTGCAGATTGTATGCCAAATGCAACTAGGTTGTTTTTGCGTATAGAAAATAAAATAAATAGATATATCAATTGTTCCCATATATGGAAATGGAAGGTTCTGATGAGCTCTTTTACGATGTTTTCATTTTTTTTATTTATTATTTTATTTTTGGGACTTTCATGGGGGTTCTGTTATAATTTTACACTCCTCAATATCAGTAGTTCAAAGCATTGTCTCAAGTTTGTCTTCACATCTTGAATGTCATCCAGTATTTTATGCAAAAGCTGCCTTGGCCATGAAATTGTTCATCTTTTGCAGTTACGTTTTTCCCTTTTTATAGAGGAAAAAATATTCTAATTGATGAATAAAGACAACGCTACAATACAGTGTTAGGCACAGGTGTCTGTTTTGTCAATGATTCAAGAAAAGCCAATGTCTGAAATGGTGGGGTGATGCGTTTCATCCCCTATAGCTCCTATGTGGTTGGCTAATTGAATGGAAAAGCTAAATTGGGTGGTAAAGCTGTGTAGGGCAGTCATGGTACGCATTAACGCTTGTTGACTGAGCATCTTTTGGCATGCTTAATATCAATCCCAATCAATTGGTGTAGTAATTTTCTTTGTAGCTACTGGGGTCATAATGCAGCGGGTTCAGTTATGGGTGATATTCGTGTCTTTAAAGCCATTAGGTGAAGATGTTTTCCAGGTTTCCTTGCCATGACATGTCTACATCAAGGGGAAGTAGTTCCTCTCTCTGGACGATATCTGTTCAAGGCTTTTCGACATTGAAATGTTGAACACGGTCTTGTCAGTTTCTAATGCCCATGATTGCGGTAACTACCTTGTTAATTTTTGTTTGTTTTTAAGTTATCATAGTATACTGGGAAATCTTGGCTCTTCACCTTTTAGATGTTTGTTCATGAACACCATCAAAAAGACTGTTAACAAAAAGCCAGCCTCGACAATCTTCCAGGTCGAGCACAGACACTTCCACCAACCTTGTGTGTATACCTGCTCATCAGATTTACTTGAGGTCTTCAAATGTGCCCTGAGATTATCAGAAAAGCTGGATGCTTTTATACTGGGTGTCTCATTGCTATCCTTAAAGTTTGGTCTAGTCAGCTATCGCATTTCTTATATTGACCTTTTTATGTGAATATGAAAAATCAGCACTTTTCCAGCCAATTTTACTGTTACCTGTTTGTTTTGTTGTCTAAATTAGATTTTTCTCTTTGTCCATCAGCGTGCATGCTCTATGAATGTGTTACAATGACCAGTATTCATATCTTTACTTGAAACAGCTGCCCAATGATATACAAATTCCAGCCATGGCCTGATACAACTAAATTATTGTATGATCAAATTAACCCTTCTGACCAGCATGTATACCAAAGTGCTTAGTGGAGACTTGGGGAAGACAAACTACATAGTCCATCTCAGTTTTATTTAGTTTTATTGGAATTCTAAAAACCTGAGTGTTATTAAATTTCAAATATTTCTCATTTTAATTTCTGTGTGAAATAGAAAGGATGTTTGTACCTTTCACAATGAGATCTGCATGACTGGGCTTAGAGGTTTCAAAGTATTATGTATTTTGTCCCATCACCTAAAATGCAAACACTACTACACATGGTTAATGCTCAGAGCTGTTATCACAATGCTGACTGGGTGTTGATTGAGATTGGGGATTGGGAATGAGGAAGGAAGGGGGATTGTTAATGTTTTGTGACCAGACTCAACTCTTGGAATTACCCAGTACTGGAACCCTTTAAAGAAGCTACTTTTCACTGGTTTTATTGTGAGTTGTTTTCTAGAGACATTCTAATATGATTATTGTATCTGCTATTGTGGTCAAATCCATTCTTGACTTTAAATTCTTCATCAATAAAGATGGTAAAGACATTTTCCTGAGATTCTAAGGAGCGAAATGTGTGAAAGTATGAATTGCCAGCACAGTACACCATTGTATGAGTTGAATGTGCCAAATGACCTGTTGTATAGGTTTTTTCTGATTATATGAATGCTGCTGGAAAGCAAAGAGGGCTTTGGAGAAGTCAAGGATATTGGCGCTAAAATCCAAAGCACGCTTTTTGAAACCATAAGGGACTGGGACTGAAATTGATCTTTATTTCAATAAAATTCTTTAAAATCTTCTGCAAAATCTTGAACCAATTGTTGCAATTTTATTTCCCCTTATTAGGAATGGGATAGTCAGACACTTCTAATGTTATACGTTTCACATTGAGAGTTAATAGGCTCCACTTCAAGCTGAACAATAAAACTTGTGTCATATGGATATTGGTACCCACATAATAAACAAAGAATACAGTCAATCAGGGTTATGTTCAAATTGAGGGCCGACGGTCATTGGACATTTGAGAAGATGTACCTATGTTTTCCTCTAATTCTAAATCCATGATGAACAGAAAAACCACAGATTAGGGTAGTTGATGAGCTGCTGACAACTGCAGAGGGCAGCATTCTCTCACTGTAGAATCAAGAATCCAGTTTACCATACTAGCCCACATTATTGGTTGTGCTACTTTGCCTCAAGTAAGGGCACATGCAGATTTACTCATTGTCTGCCAAGTCAGTGGGATGGACTGGTATGTGGATCCAAAAAAGGCCTTGGCAGGACAGTAGGAGCAGGAGATGGATCAGTGAGGCGGACGGGAGGGCTGAGATCTGATGCACTGTGTGAAAGACCCCAGCAATCTAGTTGGCCAGGCTATGCAGTACTGTTCCTGCTGGCTCCCGTCCTAAAGTTGGCCTCAGCCTTGCTCAGGGGAACTGGAGGGGGGTGTCAGTGAGTTCAGTCTGGCAACCAGCCAGCTCGGCAATCCTGCCTCATTCCCTGCCTTCAACATACACCACCGTACACACTGACTTAGCCCGACATGTTTACTGTCACAGGAGAGATTGAGGGCTCTCCTCCCCTCGGTTTCCTGGGCCCTGCCAGCGAAGCACAATCCTCTGTTTGTCTCTGCTTTAATGGACAGGGCTGAGGGAGGGATGTACAGGTATGTCCTAGACACTGGACAAGAAGCTCCAGTTTTTTCTGATTCGTAAATGTGGATCATATTATAAATGTATAATACATCACATTCTTCTAGGTGTCCTTTCCCTGTTAAGATTCACCACCAGCCGGCCCAGCATCACACAGCATTGTGTATGCAAATGCATTGACAGATCTGCCGAATGCTTTTGTTACTGCACGCAAGCAAGAAATGTTGATGAAAAAAGGTTCCTTACCTCTGCATACTTTCCCACATTTACATTAGCGTGCTAAATAAGAGGTCAGATACCTTGACCAACAACAAAATGTGTAATGCACTTTTGGTTAATTGTAGCAGTCTCATAATCCAAACCATGTTTACAATCAATTCTCAGGTATTCACCAATCCACACTCATAATCAGTTTGTTGTGAAACAAAAAAAAAACATCTCTCTCACATGACAATAAATGTGTTGTTTCAAAAAGTCCCAAATCTGGGAAAAACTGAAGCATGAGGTCATGCCCCAGAACTTAACTTCAGAGGGATCTAGTGCAACAGTACATGCCGCAGTAAAGTGTAACGCTGGGTACATCTTTAACCACCGTCCTAGGCTGCATGCTTAAAGATCTTTCCACAGACTGGAGGGAGAAAATGATGTCTTGTCCTCGTGAACCACCTGAAGCTTGAAGCACTTTCTTTTCTTTTGAATGTATTTTTGTTTTATGTGACAGGAAAGGTGGGAGAGATAGATGGAGACATGCAGCAAAAAGCCAGGGCTGGAGTCAAACCCAGGCTTCTGCGTTAAGGTCTAGCCTTCGTGGTGTGCGACTTAGCCCGATGTGCCACCAGGGCACTGCAGCTTGAAACACTTTCCACAGACAGTGCAGGAATAGGGTCTCTGATCAGAGTAGACCAGGCTGTATTTTATGAGGTCTGAACAACCCAATACAGGCACTCAAATGGCCTCTCATCGCCATGTATTTGCTAGTGCCCCTAAATGAAAAACACGTGCATTTAACTCAGAGGACAATGAGGTTACTCTATTTGACATGGTGCTGTTTAGAAATGTTATTTTTTTTTTTTTTTTTTGCAGTTTAGTTTACACCAGAAAGGTGTCAATATGTTAAGGAACATCAGTGCATTTGGAATACTTTGTACTCTCATGATAACAAAGTAAGTGCTTTATATCCTGGCCACATTCACAATAATGAAACACTTTGGGGGAAGGTTTTCTCTGTTGTCTATCCTTCTTCACAACCTTTCTGCCACTCGTTTGGAGTTGAAGAACCTTTTTTGGTTGCTTGGCTGCACCAATTGTGTCATTGTCAATTTCTATTGTGGTCTCTGCAAGACCATTTGTTGATGCTGGCATCTTAAAAAAATCTTGACAATCGGCAGGGTGACAGAATAAATAATACCACAATCGATGGAGTATGTGTCAGTTGCTGACTTTAACAACAACTTTTGAGGGTTACAAAACTTGTATCAGACATTTTTTTTTAAATAAAAAATTAAATTCTGGTAAAAATCGCATATAAGATGACCTACCTTCTTAATGCAAATAATATCCTAATAACATAATATTAAAAGCATGACATCAGATCGGGTCCAGCAGACCAGCATGCTATGAAACTGCCCTACAGCTTCTGGGACAACGGCACATAATTTAGAAGGGTACGCTCTATGGACGTCGTAGTCGGCCGACAAGCTCCCTCTGTAAAATACTTTTTTTTTGTTTTTTGTTGCAGTGTTAGTGATTTACACCCCTCTACATGGAGACTAATCTGTTTTATTTGCTTAGATCTGTCACCATGCTGTCATTAGCATGTGGAGAACGGCTGTCTCGTTTGTTTTGCTTTGGCGTTACTTTTGAGACATACATAGTAATATGCACAAGCACCCACAAACATACCTCTTAACAAAAATGGTACATTCCTTTACTTCTATGCAATGATTTAACACTCTATTTATGTTTCCTGGACATGTGGAAGGTTTAGTAGTCCACTTTTCAAAGATGACTTGCAAGTGTACGTCTAATGTCTGATATAGAATTTTATGTTTTCATTTATCGTTAAGCAGAGTCCCAATGACGTTTCATGTCACTCGTAGTGGACACCCCTGCAATTTTTATTCACGCCGGGCAAGATGGCGGGGAGACGGCAGAGCAGTTGCAGCCAGTCGACATGAATAGTAATTTCCTATCAATAGATTTAACTCAGTCCGGAATATTTATATACTGGTAGAACGGTGTAACATCTAAATGACGTTCCTAGGCAATTGTTTTTCTTTTGATTTCCACGGACGTCGTATTCAAAATGTTCACGTTGTAACTAGCTCACTTACTAGCTAACCAACTAGCTAGCGAATAGTGTTAGCTTAGCTAGCTACACAAGACGCCGTAGCTAGCTAGCTAGCAATATAATGGGAGAAAAGCTAGAACTCAAACTGAAATCGCCGGTTGGAGCCGAAGCTGCAGGCTACCCCTGGCCATTACCAGTATATGTAAGTATAGAGTGTCTTGCTGTTATTTCAGCTAACTAGGCCACCTATGATTTTGATAATAGATGAAAGATCGAATGACGGGATGTGTAAACGTGACTGTTAGCATTGTATCTTTTGTTAGCTAACATAGACTGGATTGCTATTTCGCGAGCTAGCGACATAATTCAAATGACTCGGTCAGTGCAGCTAGCCAGGTCACAAATGAAGGGTGACAAACGTGTCTGGACAATCCATAGAACGGTCGGGTTTTACACTGACACAATGTGTTGTTATTTAAGGAGTGTAAGCATGGACAAGTGACCTTACAAACAATGTGGTATTTGTCTTTATCGTTTTTCCAACTGAACAGTCTGTTTATGACAGCGTGCGCATTCACATTACACCTCAACCTTATTACTACTACTACTACTAGTCTATTTTTGTCGAACCGTCTTAAGTGGTATCTATCTCTTGGTAAATAATGTGTATACCAATGTGACCCCATTGATTAACCTACATTTGATTTGACCAGAGCCGACAAAGATCATCTATTAATAGGCAACTAACTAAACACGATGTGACCTGAATTAAGTCAATACTAGATGTGCAACACATAGGAAGTGGGTTGTAAAATCGAGCGCTATAATTTAAAAAAGTATTGCATGTTTTTGGCATTTTCCAAGTCATTTTAACGTAACTACATAATGCTTGAATATAAAACCGAAGATAGCCTATGTTAGTCTGCTAGTGCAACATTCCATAAATTCCCCTTTTTATTTTTTCTAAATCGTCATGCTCGTAGGCAGATTATGTGGAAAAGAATCTGTGTGGACTAGATTAACTGGTTTTCTTGTGACAGATTCACCATTGGATGTAGGCTCATATTACCACATGTCAAGCTCAGCAAATAATAGAGGCCAATTGATCAAAGACATTTGAAATGACAGTTGGTTTCTGTTGTGGTATCTTGTAATTTCCAACAGAATCTTTTGTTTGTAGCAATTGTGGTGAAACCGCTGGTTTTTCCAAGATGATTTCTGAGAATGCCTTTGGTTCCTGCCTCTCTTTTGCCTTGCTTTTGCCCCTGGCTTCTAACGTTTGCTCAGACAGAATGTCTAAAAGCTAAGCAGCTCTGTCAGCATGGCTGTTACCTCAATTCCTCTCCCACATGTCCTTGGTTGACTCCCTTTACAGTCAGGCTGGAATACCGATTTCATGTTTTAATGTGTTAGTCCTCTAAGGAAAAAGAAACATCACCACAATGTAGGCAAGGTCTTGTCAACTTACTCCATTTTAATTGGAAAATATGTGTGCATTAGGATTAGTCATAGCCCTCTAGCTCTACTGTAGACTAGCTACTTCCTGTACTAAACACATGATAAACCATAGCGAGGGAGTTCAGTCCTTGGGTGTGTGTTTTTTTCTCTCTTTCCATTTCACGTACACAAACGCATTTGTGGTTCTAAGTCATCTGTAACTACTACCATATGAGCAACACCTTGTGATGTGTGGTGCTCTTTTAATCTGTTTCTGGTGTGTGAATTGAATAGTCTCACGCTTGGCATGTATGCCTTAAAGACCTCAGGAAATGAGTGGTAAGAGAAAGTATGAGTTATTTCCTATAATATAACAAAGTCATTGCAAAAGTGTGAGTGACATGTCTTGGAAATTTAAATGTGGGGACCAATGTTGTTAGTATAACAGGTAAGCCTCTTCAAAAATATACATGAATAGTTCATCTGGGTCATTCTTCGACATCGAGAACTGGGGAGGTAAACGTATAATAAGAGAATCAGCTTTAAAATAAATCGTTATTTAACAGGTTGCTGGTTGAACCTGTGGATGTTGGCAGGTATAGTTGTCGGTCTACATGGCTCAATACCAATTGACTTATCTCATCCTCAATGCTGTGCAAATAAAGGTTTATTATTGGTATTACTTCATATTAATGAGCTATCCCTGAGAATAGGCTGCCTAGGAGCCAAACAGTATCGCTTTGGAGTCACCTCATTTGACCTCAGTGGAGAGTTATTTGTTTCCCTCGCGTTAATGATGTGCATAATGCTCCGAATGTTCAGCAGCTAAGCTTTTTCTTATTACTGCGATGAATGCACAGTGAATCATTTTGACGTCGGTTTTGCGTCACACAAAGGCACAGCAAGTTGAGCAGAGGTGGGTGGGTGGGGTGGGTGCATGAGGATTGAAGTACTGGAGGGAGATACGAGAGGGCATCGGAGGACTCTGTGCCCATTGGTGCGCGAGCCGCTCTTTTCTTGCTCTTTCTCTCCCCTCCTCGTCAGCCAGGGTTTATTTTTAGCAGCAGCGCTGCTCTGGTGTTGCTGCATGCCGTCTGTGTGTGATAGCAGCACGAGCGCTTCCCTCTCACCGCAGCCTCCGCTCACACGCACACTCTTTTTTTCGAACGCGCACACATTTACCAGTATGTGTTACCACTGATCTACGAGCGACCATAAGCTCTTCAAAGGCGTCTCAAGCTGTAGTGGTTTCTCCCGTGTCTGTTCATTCATAGCAGGCTGTCGTTGAGCCGGTCTGGGCTGTCATACGCTGTGTTTGGGCTTTGGCGGGAGCCCTGCCGGAGTAGTGGCGGGAAGACCGCCTCTCCCGGCTGTGGGCTGAGACTGCCTCTGGGGCTGAGCTGCTGCTGATGTTAATGCTTCTACTGCTACCACTGCTGCTCTGCCAACCGTACCACGGTTTGACTAGGTAATGACAGGTCTGGCGCTCACTCTTCTCCTCTCGTGCACTCTAATCCACCCCCCCATGCTCCATGTCTCTTAATCCCTTTTAGGACAGTTGTTTTTCCTGCTGTACTTATCCCCACCCATTCCCCTTAGTCTGTAGTTTCTCTCTCACTTCTTCTGTCTCTTCCTCTTTTTCTGCTCTCTCTCTCTCTCTCTCTCTCTCTCTCTCTCTCTCTCTCTCTCTCTCTTTTTTCTCCGTACCTGACCTCTCCCTTCCTGCTCACCTCCCTGCTGGGCCCCTCCTGAGGTGAGCCCACGGAGGGAGCTGCTTAACAGGAAGTGGGTCAGTGGGTCACCCGCCCGCCGGCTTTAGCTGGATCCCTTCCTGTCCTCCGGGGCAGCAACATGAGGAGTGGCAGTGGCGCTCCGACAGCCATCTGAAAAGACTTGAGGCAAAGCCCCAATATTTGTCAAGAGAACAGATCCTATCTTATGTGTTTCATGACTCGGCCCATCTGCCTCTGCACAGCGAGAGCTCTGAGGTGGAGCGCCACACGCGTCTGGCCTATGGCCACCGCCCGCTATACCGAGAACGTCACGAGGATGGGATCGCGTCTGACAGTTGGGATGTGCGGGTGGATCGGATGTGGGGGTGGAAAAAACGATGAGTCACCCTCGGAGGAGTGCTTGACTTTGTTTGCAAAGGGGTGTGGGTTTCCTGGTGGCTGTCCTCGGCTGACCCACGCTAGTGCACTCCCAGCTGGCTGCACCGAGGGGCACTCTAACCGTTGTTATTGCTCTGTCTCTCTCTATCTATCTATCTGTCTCTCTCTCTCTCTCTCTCTCTCTCTCTCTCTCTCTCTCTCTGTCTGTTGCTAGGATAAACACCATGATGCTGCTCATGAAATCATCGAGACCATCCGGTAAGTAGGCCCGGTGCTGCTGATTCTGTCGCCCCGAAACACACACACTTTACAACACAGTCAGGGGATACATGGTGCATCATTCTGTCTCCATGCGGTGTGTGTATTATCTGCAGGTGGGTGTGTGAGGAGATCCCAGACCTCAAACTGGCGATGGAAAACTATGTGCTCATCGACTATGACACCAAGAGGTGAGGCCTGGGGTCACGCGTGCGCACGCACGCACGCACGCACGCACGCACGCACGCACACACACACGTCTACCGCCAAATTACTGCTACTGAAACACAAGTCACTGAAACATTGGTATAAGCAGAACAGAACAAGCCTCTGTCCCAGAAACGAGGGCTCATCCAGCGCGGCATTAAAAATGACGAACATTGTTACCAACAGCAGCACTCATTTGGGAATGTTTTTGTTCCCATGGCCCTGGGCCAAATCCGCAGAGAGTGAGCGTTTCTGAGTGAGGCTAACCGATCTGCAGTCAGCACTCCTCTGTAGTGGTAGCCATGCTGTTATTAACATAGCCCAGGCAGAGCCGAGTCCTGCTGATCCAACCAAGGGCAACAGTTGCTACCAGCAGTGCCTGTAGTAAACTCACAACTGACCTACTGCCCTCACTGAAGCCTGTAAACAAAGGCCTGTGTTTGCACCGAGCTCACTTGCTTCACATTACTTAACAGAATGCTGATCCACAGCCATTGTCTATTGTGCCCATGTTTTAGCTTCGAGAGTATGCAGAGACTTTGCGACAAGTACAACAGGGCCATTGACAGCATACACCAGCTGGTAAGGCTATGCGTCAAATTCCAAACTGTAATTGGTGTTAAGAGGCACGCAAGGTATGACTTGTGAAAATGGCTGACGTGTGTGTGTGTATATTTGGAGGTGCGTGTGACTTAGCGTGTGTGTCTCTGCGCCCCGTCCCCCAGTGGAAAGGTACCACCCAGCCCATGAAGCTGAACAAGCGGCCGTCCAACGGGCTGCTGAGGCACATCCTCCAGCAGGTGTACAACCACTCTGTCACCGACCCCGAGAAGCTCAACAACTACGAGCCCTTCTCCCCCGAGGTGTACGGCGAGACCTCCTTCGACCTGGTGGCCCAGATCATCGACGAGATGGAGATGATGGAGGACGACACCTTCGTGGACCTGGGCAGCGGTCAGTCAGTCAGTCAGTCAGTCAGTCGGGCCGTCAGACGCGCTCTGTCACCTCTCCTCCGCGGTGTCCGTGCTAACCTTTGTTTGGGTCTCCACACAGGAGTCGGCCAGGTGGTGCTGCAGGTGGCAGCCGCGACCAACTGTAAACACTACTTTGGCGTGGAGAAAGCAGATACTCCAGCGACTTATGCCGAGGTAAACACACCTCCTAGTGCTAAAAAAACATAAAAGGCGTCTTCCCGGGAATCGGGGTTCACCTGAGAGAGGCTTGTTTGTGGTTCCCAATGTGTGTGGCGTGACTTTGTGTCTTTCAGTCCATGGACAAAGAGTTTAAGAGGTGGATGAAGTGGTACGGGAAGAAGCACGGCGAGTACACGGTGAGTCCCTAGCTCCCTAGCCTCAGAGGCACAGGTCAGTCACGGACACGGCGGACGCTGAAGTCCCTTCTCCCTTTTTGCTCCACAGCTGGAGAGAGGAGACTTCCTGTCTGAAGAATGGAAAGACAGAATAGCCAGCACGAGGTACACTTCTCGACGTGGTTCAGTGGTTAAAACCTTCCCAGCGTTTGGGGTCCTGTTCTACTTCTCGTCTCCGTAGCCTAGTCCTAACCCCCCGCCCTGTGCTTCTCTCTCCCAGTGTTATTTTTGTAAACAACTTTGCCTTCGGCCCCGAGGTGGATCACCAGCTGAAGGAGCGCTTTGCTAACATGAAGGAAGGTCAGTGGTAGCCACCTACTGCTTCTACCCCTAGCTTTGTGTCCATGTCAAAGAGGCCATGTCAGAGATGTCACTGTGTGGGGCTGTTTTAGAAACGCCGCCATTTTTAAAGATGGATTGATTCAACGGCTCTCGTTTGTGGGGGAGAGGATTTTGGCAGCCACTGCCTATGGCAGCTGTGTCAACTTAGTGTTTGATCTTTGACCCCTCTGTGGCCCCTTTAAGCCACCTGACCCCGTCAATCTAAAAGCACATCTAACATAACCGGATGATGGAGGCTTGTATTTATTAAAGAAAATACTTTCAGTTCTTTTTTAAAATTAAATATGTAATTGTGTTTTAAGAAATATACTTGGGGATTTGACCATGAAGTGCCGTTGTGAAAAGATATGAATCTCTTTTTTAACTTTTCCAGGTGGGAAAATTGTGTCCTCAAAACCTTTTGCACCTCTAAATTTTAGAATAAACAGTCGAAACTTGAGTGGTAAGTGTCACCTATGAAGGCCTCCTGCCTTCGCCCAGATCACATTATTCCCCCTCATTCAGTCACCACGCTGTGGCGGCATGGAGAGTCCCGCCCCTTGGTCCTGTCTTAACGCCGCGTCTGCCTCTGCCTCTGTGCTCCCCAGACATTGGCACAATAATGAGAGTGGTGGAGCTGAGTCCTCTGAGGGGTTCAGTGTCCTGGACGGGGAAGCCAGTCTCCTACTACCTGCACACCATAGACCGCACCATAGTAAGCAACGCTCAGCGCCTTATCTCCACCACCCTAGCCCTAGCCCTTTGCCCTGCACGGCTCTTATCCTGCTTACACAGTCAAACGAGACGCCTTTCAATGTGGAGCCTGGTGATTATTATGGGTCTGGTGGTAACAGTTAATCACATCAGGCCCTGAGTGGACAGGGCAGCTGACTGGCAGGGGGCTAATGTCTAATGTAACTGCCTGCAGGCCGTGGATAGAGTGCTCATTGCATTAGCAGGCTATATCCTTTGGACATGGAGGCGTCCGTGCATGGTCTGACGCTAGTAAAAACCATAGTCCTAAAGCCCAGGGCATTCACTATGTCCCACCCCAATGGTTGACTTGCAACTTCTTTTCCTTCTCTTTCAGCTTGAAAACTATTTTTCTGGTCTCAAAAATCCTAAACTCAGGGTAAGCAATTGTTTGTCATCATGTACCGCAACATATTTTATATTGTATTTTTTTGTTTGTTTGTGTTGTTCTGTTTGACTTCATTCCACTGACTGAACTAAACGCTCCGACTACAGAGCCTAGTTGTAGTAAGAATCCTCCTTGGTGTTTTCAGGAGGAGCAGGAAATAGCTAGGCGTCGTCAGCAGAAAGATACAAAAGACAATAAGAGCAACAGCACCACCCCCACCAAGGCCACCAAGGAGCACAACAAGGTCGGCCTCTCCCCGTGGCAAGCCCTCTCTCAACGCATAATGTCACGTTAACGATTTGTGTGCGTGTCCACGTGTGTGTGTGTGTGTATCAGGATTCCTGCGGGGAGGAGGAGTGCCCGGGCCTGCTAACGGTGGTGAAGACGTCCCCCAAACCCCGGCGGGCCAAGCTCCTCTCCAAGGGCCGCAAGCTGAACAACAAGAAGCGCGGCCGGCCCAAGAAGGCGGCCGTGGCCGCCGCCGAGCGCAAGAGCAAGAAGAGCCAGAGCGCCCTGGAGCTGCTGCACGCCAAGACCCTCTCTGCAGCCCCCCCTCAGGGTGAGGGCCTCGGCTGCTACACACACACACACACACACACACACACGCATGCAGGGGCAGACCCAGACCCATATTTAACTGGTGGTACCGCTTACTTACACGCCTGTCTCGTCTGTGTGCAGATGCATACCGGTCCCCCCAGAGTCCCTACTACCAGCTACCTCCCAAAGTGCAGCACTATGGTGCTAGTCCACTGCTCCTGGGGCCGACTCCCCCCGGCCTACAGCAGCTGCTGGGTGAGTCCCTGAGACGCAGCCGCGGGATATTGTCTCTCTCTCTCTCTCTCTATCGATCTCTGTCTCTCTCTCTCTCTCTCTCTCTCTCTCTGTCTGTCTGTCTGTGTCTCACAGTGTCTACTCTGTCCCTGCAGACAACATCAAGGTCCAGTACCTCCAGTTCATGGCCCACATGAAGACCCCTCAGTACCGCTCTAACCTGCAGCAGCTTCTGGAGCAGGAGAAGGTGCGTAGGTTGTCACTCTGCTAGTCTGTCAACGGCTATTGATGGACGCCCCTTCCTCATCCTCTTATACACATAAACACACTCCCAATGTTAATCCACATGTATGTTTGGAACCATAGTGGCTACATTATAGGGAACATGAGGCCTTTTGCTTCAACATGGCCTCTGTTCACCACCAGCCCTAACCCCCAGTTTTCTCACTTGTTTCCCTCCCTCTCTATATATTCCCTTTAAATATATATATACATCAATATACCCCCTGCGGCTTCTCTCTCCTCCCCTGCCAAATGTTCCAATCCCTCCTCTCTCCTTCTGCAGCTCAAACATCGAGAGCTGTCGGGCCAGGCGGCACAGCTGCACTCGGTGTGTCAGTCTCACAAAGAGAAGATCAAAGGGCTCTTCCACACCAAGCTGGATGAGGTAAGAGGAGGCGTGGATTAGCCAGCCAGCCAGCCAGCCTGCATGGTAACTACTCCACCTGCATGATGAAGAGAGGCAGTCCTCTGCTGTTTAGCCAGGCCTGCGTCTTACTGTAATGACGCGTGGCATGGTGGCCACACAGGTTACAGGAGGCATTGTTGACTAGGTCAACATGAATGGAATGGCAACACAACATGTGTAAGGATTGGGCAAGCTGCAAGTACTTTGTGTCAGCACCAGATAGATACAGTGCAGGGTCTATTGAGAGTTCAAAGCTGGGACACATTGGTTCTAAGTGGTCTGCGTGCGCGTTTCCCTGTGTCCATGTCTGTCCAGCTGGGCGTGAAGGCCTTGACCATGGAGGACCTCCTGCAGGCCCAGAAGGAGATCTCGGCCCACAACCGTCAGCTGAAGGAGCAGACCAAGCTGTTGGAGAGGGACATGGCCGAGCTGAGGGACCACAGCCTGCTTCTGGTGAGGCCACGCTAACCCCCCCCCCCCCGCCCCCCTCGCAGGTCCGCCCTCCCCGGCGCGCTCTGTCTCTCTGGCTTTGGTGATCCGACCTGGCTTTAACACTCGGTGTCGCACCTTTTTTTTGCCGTCACGTAGCTACTGCTAACTCGAGTGACTGTGCCGCCGGCGTGCGACGGGTGAGGACCGACTGGTGCGTCTTGGTGGAGTGACACCTCTGGCGTGCTCACACACTCCGCGGAGTGTCGCTGTACCAAGAGCCTTTTCACACCCAGCCGCTGTCTGTTATGCACCTCACTCACTGGCTGGTAACGAACCGAAAATGGAGCACTTGACTAAAAGTGGGCAAAAATAGTATGTGATAAACTTGCAGGTGGAACCCAAAAAAGTGAATTGATGAATTGGTTCGTTACTGCACGTCAAAGAACCAGACAATTGGATGTGACTATAAAGACAAGATAAACATACAGTGCGTTTGTGTGCATTACCAGCAGCCAGTGAAGTACGGCTAAACAGTGCAGTTCAAGGCTGCGGTATGAAAGTGGAACTGGTGTATTCTTGAGTGAACTCCAATCTATCTACTCTCTAATCTAATCGACTCCTGCATGTATGCTACTGACAGTGTGTGTATGTGGTGTCTGTGTGTTTGTTTGTTTGTTTGTTTGTTTGTGTGTGTGTGTGCGTCAGTTGAAGTCTCGGTGTGAGGAGCTGAAGCTCGACTGGGGCTCTCTGTGTCTGGAGAGTCTGCTGAAGGAGAAACAGGCTCTGCGCAGACAGATCTCAGAGAAACAGCGACACTGCCTAGAGCTGCAGGTACAGCCCCCGCCCCCGCCCTGCCGCCGGACTACTCACCCACCCTCTGGCCCTCTCCCACATACTCCCCCCCCCCTGTCTGCTGCAGTCTCCCACCTCCTCCTATCCCTCCCCCATTCCTCCCCATTCCACTGGACTCTCACTGAGGCTTCCCGCCGGGTGTGGCACACACGCCGAGACACAATGAAAGCCGTCACGACGGCATCACTTACAGTAGTAGAGGCGCAGAACACTTTGGCAAGGATAGAATAGACTAGCTGTTGTGCCCTGCGCTAACATGGTGACCCAATGGTGGTGCTCTGTCCTCCATTCCTGTAGTCTAACAGCGCCCTCTGCTGTCCACCCGTTAGATCAGCATCGTGGAGCTGGAGAAGAGCCAGAGGCAGCAGGAGCTGCTGCAGCTCAAGTCCTACAGCCCCGGCGACGGCAGCTCCCCCTACCGGAAGATCCTGGAGACGCGGCCGCCGCAGGACTCGGAGACCCCCAAGATGGGCCTGGCGTCCGGGCTGAACGGCCTGAGCCCCGAGCTGTCCCTCAACGGCACCGCCTCGCCCTGCTTCGACCGCGCCGGCGCCAAGGGCGAGCTGCTCTCCCGCTACCTGCCCATGCTGCCCGACCACGACATGGTGCCCCTCACGCCCGACGCCCGGCAGAGGCAGCTGGGCATCCCCCACCCGCTCCCCGACTACACCCGCTTCTCGCCGGCCAAGATCGCCCTGCGGCGCCACCTCAACCAGGAGCCCTCGGCCTCGGCTCCCTTCAGAGGCCTGGGCCTCGCTGCCCACCGGTCAGTGGAGAAGCCGCTCTGTGGGGGGGGGGTTGTAGCACCACCTCTGGTCTGACTGTTATCTAAACGCTGATGTCTTGTATTTTCCCCTCTGCCAGGGGCGACATGGTCAGCGTCAGCTCTCCCCTAGGCGCCAAGCAGAGCTGCCCCTCCCCCAGCATGGCCGACGCACAGCACAACAGCACCTCCAGGACGGCCGCTGAGAGGGTGAGCACTATTCTCCAAAGTCCATCCTCCTCCCTCGTGTAGTCCTGCTCACTGACTGACCGGATCAGCCCTGCCTCGCCCTACGTCTGCATCTGTCCGTTTTGGACTTCGCATGAGAGTCTCACCTGCTGTTTTATTTGACTGTGCGCTTCCTCGCTCACCCAGGGGGGGAAGGAGAAGAGTCCGTCGGCCCAGGGAGACAACACCATCACCAGTCTGCCCATCAGCATTCCCCTGAGCACCGTGCACCCCTGCAAGCTGCCCGTCAGCATCCCCCTGGCCAGCGTGGTGCTGCCCAGCCGCGCCGAGAGACTGGTAGGCCTCACGTCTCACACACACACACACACACACACACACACACACACACACTCGCACACACAGGTTTGTACATGGTGTTTGTCATGCTGCCGTGTATCCTGTGTAACCTGTGCCGTGCTAACCCCGTCCCCCTGCTGTCTGTGTGTTTGTAGAGGAGCACCCCGAGCCCTGTGTCTCACACCAACGGTAAGCATCCTCCACTGTTCACTGTTTAAATAACACTTACACAGCCCAGCCACTGGCTGCCATGGTGAGTCGCGAGCAGTCTGTACTCAGTGTGTGTGTGTGTGTGTGTGTGTGTGTGTGTGTGTGTGTGTGTGTGTGTGTGTGTGTGTGTGTGTGTGTGTGTGTGTGTGTGTGTGTGTGTGTGTGTGTGTGTGTGTGTCACCTCCCCTGCTGGGTGTGTTTCCTCAGGCTACTCCTCCAGTAGTGGGCTTATGAACGGAGGCTCTCACTCCGAGGACCACAGCGCCCCCACCTCCCCTCCTCCCCCAGGCAGCACGGCCCAGGGCTCCACGGCCCCCCAGCCGGGCACGGGCGGGGTCCTCCAGTACGCCGACGGCCCGCCCAGAATCCTCTCCGAGGACGGTCCGGAGCGGCCGGGCGGTGACTCCGACGCCGAGCCGCAGGACAGCGAGTCCCGCCGCCGCATGTTCTTCTCTTCCTCCTCCTCGTGCTCGTCGTCGTCTTCCTCCTCGGGCGCCACCTTGGCCTCGGCCCGTCTCCACCATCACCCCGGCAACGCCGGCAAGGCAGGCCAGCAGCATCACCAAGGCAACAGCCACCACCAACCGGCGGGCTCGCAACACGGCCACCCCCACGGCCCCTCCCTCAGCCACGGCTCCCAGGCGCAGGAGGGCCGCAAGCGGGGGAGGAGGAAGCGCAGCTCGGCGGGGGCTCCTCTGAACGGCGGCTCCCCCAAGAGGAGGTCCTTTCCCGGGCTCGGCTCCAGCAGTCATCCCTCAGGATCCCCGCTCAACATCAACTCCATGGTGAGTCCCAGCGGAAGGGGCTGTTCCTCCCTGGACCACAGAGCTCTCATACGGTTGCTGCACCGGGGGGAACGTAGGGAGGGCGCTTTAAAATGTCAAATCAATTCCTTTAAACAACCTCTCCTGTTTGCTGCTCCCAGGTGAGCAACATCAACCAGCCCCTGGAGATCTCGGCCATCTCGTCCCCGGAGCAGTCCGGCCGCAGCCCCGCGGGGCCCGACCTGGACCAGCCCCCCGTGCTCAAGAGAGAGCGGCCCCTGGAGGTCAACGGCTCCGGGCGCTACTCCTCTGGCCCCAGCACGGACGACGAGGACTCGGGCTGCCCCGCCGACAGCTCCAGCTCCAGGTAGTCACACACACATCCACAAACACACACACAGCTCAGGGGACTCGCGTCACATCAAAGATCATTTCAATTTAGCGCTGATCTATTCTCATATATATCTACCCCTAATAAAAAGGCACTGGAATGAACGTATCGTTTATATATTTTTCAGAAATGAAAGGAAAATTGCCACTATATGGTTGGAGAGTAGAAATGCTTTGGGGAGACTAGGTGACAGTAAGCGAGGTAAGGGTAAAGAGCCACTCTTCCTAAAGCCGAACGACAACGCAGTGTGTGTTGGTGGTGAGGGTGGTCTTATGTACTCTGTGCCACTAGGGAGGAGGTCGGGAGGCAGCGCAGGGAACGGCACAGGCTGTGAGGTCACTTCTTCATCCTCCTCCTCTTCCTCCTGCAACAGCAAGTGGAAGTCCACTTTCTCCCCCATCTCCGACCCCAAGCAGCCCGCCGCCGACCCCAGGCAGAGCGGCTCCCCCTGCAACGGGGCCTCCAGCCGCGGACCGGGCACCGACTCGGACTCGGACCATAAGCCGCAGCAACAGCAGCACGCGCAGCAGAGGAGGGCCAGCGAGGGGGAGACGCCCTCCTACGTCAACCCCAACCCTTTCCTCAGCCAGGAAGCCGGGGGTCGCGGGGCCCAGGCGACCCCCTCGGAGCCGCGGCAGGGCGTGCAGAAACAGAAGCCCTCTCGGGACTGGGAGCTGAAAACCACCGGCAGCTTGGTCAGTCCCAACCTCTTCATCTCGGCGGCCGCTGGCGCTGGGGGCATCCTAAGCAGCAAGGTGGGGGGAGGCCCCGTGGTGGTGTCCTCCGCCTCGGGGGCCTCGGTGGGACAGTACCTGGGGGCCCAGTTCCCCCTCGGAGGGGCCTCCGTGCTCCAGTCCCTGTTTGGGGCCCAGACCGGCGCGCCCACCGTCAGCGGGGCTCCGCGGCTGGTCAACGGACACTCTTCCCTGGGGAGCTTCTCCAGCGCAGGGCTGGCAGGCGGAGCTGCTGGAGGTAAGGATCACCGGCATACAAATAGGCTCTTGTCTTGTCTTCTCCCTCATTTAAACGTGTCAGAGTCAGGGCCGGGTGTGTAGGTTTAAGTCCCAGTAGAGACAGGGGGACGCAGAGGAGAGGGTCTCCAGGTAAGTGGTGGAAGCCCCATGCTGCCTGTCGTCCCCCCCCCCCCCCCCGCCGCTTTGCTTTGCCATCACCTGATGTTTATGTGTACCAGACATTTCACTATGATCACTGGTCTTCCTAAAAGCTCAAGAATGAGAGAGTGTTTGTATGAAGCGTCGAGAATAGAGATCAGGCCAATATTTGCTGTAAACATTTCCTCTAACTACGCAAAACTATTTTTATCAAATTGGATGTATCCTCAATTGTTGTTTGTTCAACTGTTCAAGATTTACAAGGTAATCCCTTTTCCTACCACTAGAGGGATTACCTTGCGAACAGACACCATTGTTCTCGAGGGGCTTCATAGTCCGTTTAACAAAAAGGAGCGTTGCAGGGTAATATTATGGATGAGTATTGGGCAACTACAAGAACAAAATACTCTGGAAAAAGTGTGTTTAAATAAGCCTGTCATATTCTGATCAAAGTGAATTGTCTCGTTGGCTTTCAGTGTGCTTGTCCAAAGGACTTGCTTGGCGCTATGCACAACCTGGCTCAGCCCCTACTTCTGTCTCCCCCTTCTCTCTCTCTCTCTCTCTCTCTCTCTCTGTCTGTCCACATCTCTCGACCTGTCCCATCCCTCCCTCTCTCTCTATCTCCCCTCCCCATCCCCCCATCTCTGCTGTTTGATTTTGCAGGTATATTTCACCATGTGGTGCCCTCAGGCTCGTCCTATCACTTCGGGGCAGTGCTCCCCGCTACTGGAACCCTCAGCTCTCTGCTCAGTCTCTCCTCCTCCTCTGCCTCCACCAAGTCGCAGCAGCAGCACACTGGCCCCCAGTCGGCCTTGGCCCGCCTGGCCCCCGCCCCCGCCCAGGGCCAGCACAGCCGCACGCAGTCAGTGCTGCACAACCCCTCGGCCTCCACCCTCTCCCTTCCCCCTCTCCCTGCCCTCCATACTGCCCCCTCCTCCTCCTCCTCGGGCACCGCCCCGTCTCATCCTCCACTTTCTACCCGTCCGGGCCACTCCTCCTCCCTCCAGCAGCAGAGAAGCCAGTCCTCCCTCCCTCTGTCTGTCTGCTCCTCCTCTGCCTCTGTTCGTGCTGCTGCTGCTTCTGTCTGCCTCCCCTCCTCCTCTTCTTCTTCTTCCTCTTCGTCGCTGTCTACGTCAGTGTCCTCCTCTCGTCCCTTCTCCATGCACTACCCCTCCAGCCTGCCCCCTCCGGCAGCGGCCGGCAGCGCTGTGGGCGGGGGCAGCATGTGGCGGACTTTGGGTATGCAGTCCACCTACACCAGCTCCCAACTCCCTGGCCCTCGGCCCAGATAGGGTTCAGGGAGAAGAGAGCAGACAGCGGAGGGCGTAGGGCAATCAGAGGGGGGCGGGAAGGGGGGGTGGGCTCCTGTGCTGCTGTTCAGTTTAAGCAAGGTAAGTCAGTACCACTGTTGGCTAATGATTTATTCCGTAGATGTTTTCCGTTCTGTTGATGATTGGCACCATGCCTCTGTTTGTCTGTGTATGCCACCCTCTTACTGGGATGTTACTGTTTGCTGTAGTCACATGCTCATGCTGTGCTATGACCAGCCATCTCTGTTCCCCTCCCTCCCCCCCGACAGGTAACTGAAGAAAATCTACCTCAACCTAACGTAACCTATGCAACGAGTCAGGTGTGGACCAAGGGTGCTCCTCTCACTCACTGGTGCTTCAATACGCCTGCTCAACAGCTCTACGACCGGCATGTGTACTGGAACAACAACAACAACAACACACACACACACACACACACACACACACCCGCACACACCCGCACTGGCCCAGAGCCGCACCACTATGACCCCCGGCACTGACAGCATGACGTTCTGAGCAGTAGCGGCCATGGTCCTCTGTGTGTGTGTGCGTGCCGTGCCGTGCCGTGCCGTGCGTCTTGGAAAAGCCCTGCTGTGGGGGGTGGGGCGGCTAGTGTTCTGTCTGATTGGTCAATGGGCTGGAGAGCCCGTGTCTGATTTGGTCCTGTTATCGTTCAAGGCTTTTTGCAGGAGAAATGCATAAAGCCCCCATTAAAACAAAAAGGTGATATGTATTATTGAACAGACACCAAATGAAACGCGGTGGAGTGATTTACGGTAATCGCTGGTCACCGAATCCTTTCCAGAGACACAAGCGGACGAAGTTCACTTTGGCTCTGTCACTTTTGTTAACAAGGGACCCTGCTCCTGGCAGACCCCGCTCCACACGGCAGCACAAACACACACACAGAGACCAGCGTGGCCCTGCTCTGCTCAGATCAGCGAGCTGTGCGGATGTGCCTCTGCACCTCGTCGCCAGACTTCCTCTGTTTGCTCACTCTGTGAGACGGGAGGAGACGAGGGCCGTCATGCGTTTCCTTGATTCAAATTCCACACTGGATTGTAACATAGCAGAGCAGATGTCGACCCATTGACAACGTACAGAGGAGGAGCGACGGCAGTCATTTTAGTTTTGAAATGAATTTGGAATGATGAATGGTGTTTGATAGAGAAAAGATTATTTAAGTGGGAAATGCTAATGTGTTGTAATGAAACGGTGCTGTGATTGCCAATGTCTTACTGGTTGGGCTATGTGACCACAGTGCAAGCCTGGTTAGGCTGGCTGCAGTTTGACAGCGGTCGCAGAAAATGTATATGGAAATAAAACCTATCACAGCAACCACCTATGATCACTACTAACTGGCAAAACTTTCCTTTAAATTCTAAATATGTATAGAATGTAACTATTTAGGTTTGTTTTTATACACCTCTGCTCAGAAGCCAATTATGGGCTAATTTGGGAATCGGAAGTTCTGCTGGGACTTGTATTGCAGCCAGTCCAACCAGTAGACACAGAATCCTCCTATACACACTGGGAATATACAATCAACCGCAGCCACAGACTACTGGGCAATTGTCACACACGTTTGGGTTTTTATTTTGTAATTCATTTTTTTAAACCAATGTTTGTACTGTGAATGGAATACATTCTGTATAATTGTTTATAATTTAGATTATTGTATTTATGCTGTTGGTCTTTTGTTTTGTCGTTTGTTTTTCCTTTGTTAGTTTTATCCTGAATCTTGTGTAACAGTGTAGAATGCAATAGTGTGTGTACTTGACTCAGTCTGAAAAACAATGGTGCTATAATCTGTGTAACTCTGGACTGTGCCTGATTTATTATTTATACAATATTGAGTAACATCGATAAGGATCCAATACTTGGTGCTGCTTGTTAACAGGGACATTTCTAATGCTGTTTTCTGGCATTCCTTTCTCACGTTTAAGATTAACAAAAAAAAATTCTAAGATATAATCCATTTGTTGGAAGCTTAGTGTACAACGGTAGATAATCCACATTTCGATAAAGCTAATCTGCCACGGCCGGCTCTGTGTGAAGAAGAAAAGGAAAGCGGGTTTTAAACCCGTGTTCTGTTTGTTTTCTGAGCACAGTCATTTTGAAATACTGCAAAACACCTTTTGCTCTCCAAACATACTACTTGTTCAGGAATATTTGTAGACACATGTGACACTGTTTTGTACAGATTTCTTTGTGTTCTTGTTATGGGTGTATAGGTGCACATGAAACACCTATTATATTTTTTGTTGTTTTGTATCTTAACTTGTTCCGGTGCTGACCCACATATGCAGCCTGTCAAACGGGTGAGGGCAAGGCCTGCACGTAAGCTAGGGACATTGCAGTGCCGTTAGGAGTCACACAACCCCTTTCCTGACAGTAGTATATATAGTGAGGATATATACCTGTCCAAATCCATATTCATGTACATGCTGATCTATCAGCACTGGATCCTCTTCACAAAGAGCAACTCAAATTGTATAAACAGTTTATACAGAACAGTAGAGCTATATAATATTCTAAGAACGCAACCAGATTGAAACCTGCCAGGACTTGGTTATTACATTACTATACTTTCACACAGTCTGTCAGCATACCACTTTCTCAGTCATGAGACATTAAAAAGAAAATGGTGCTTTTACAACCTTCACAATTGCATAAAGTTTTTTCGGAAAGCTTCTTGCTGCATCCAATACCAAATCTCCCCCGGACTTCACATGGACTGCTGTCCTTGGATAAGTCTTGCGTCCATTCTACCCATAGTGTGAGCCTAATTTGCATATATGTGTGGGTCCAATAACCAGTGAGTTGCCCAGGCAAACCTGTAGCAGGTAGGGGAAACATTGTGCATCGCAACGGCCAATCTTCCTTTATGATTGCCAGTTTGCCGGAAGACCGAAGGTGCTTAATTAACTTTTTTTGATTTGTGCACTTTTACAATTTTCAAATGTGTCCTTTAAGAGACAATTTACCATTAAAGCTTTATGGTCACGTGTCTGCTGAACGAGAGCTTTGTGAACAGGAATGTGTTTTCACCCCTCTATTTAAAGTGAAATAAGGAAAACAACGGGCTCATTGGAGGTAATGACCAGACAAGCTGTAGTCATCTGTTACCAGCACTGAGGTTTTTTGTAATTATTGTTGTTGAATTTTTCATTTTTCTTGGTGTTTGATATAATTGCAGTTGGTATACATTATTATGCTTTTTATGGTGATTTAAGGAATGGCTCAATTTTTCATACTAGAAGACACAGTATGGTGCTTTCCTTCACTTTAAACAAGGAACATGCAGCTATTTCTTTATACCCTTCCTCTCCTGTTGTGCTAAAGGATTGTGAGGGCCTCACAGATTTCAACACAAGCTCACATGGTGGCTTTTGGTGTCCCGTCTGTTGAAAACAGTACTTCTCCTTCAGCTGGAGGGGCAACAAGTGTGGGAGTGAGAAGCTATTTGAGTATATGTTGTTCATTTTGCCAGTTTTCAACAGGGTTTTTGTTGGTTAAGCCACATTGTGTAGGTAAAAAAATGAGGTACTGATAACGAAATGAAAGGAGGATTCACTTAAACACTGATCTTTTTTATTCTCTCTGAAATGCTGTCTGCTGATGCATAGCCTTTCAGGGAGTTAAACTGTTGGTTAAACATCCCCAAGTCTCTGAATCCTACCAAAGGTCTTACTCAGGAACTCCACAGACCTCTTGAAATAATCTATCAACTTTTAACTACTACTGTTTGTCACACACTTTTTTTTTCTTCTTCAAACTGATCACCAAACTAAATGTGACCTCTCTCCCAATACTCAGGACCGGGGTTTTCTAGTTAGTCTGTCTTGTCGCAACTTGAAAACACATTCATGTTTTGAGTTTACAAATTGCCTTAGAGCTCAATTATCATCTCCTCAAATAGGTTCTCACTGCCACATGCCTTGCCTCTCCAGCTAAATACTTTTAATAAGCTTTATGTTGAACTAATTAAAATAAGCAGCATTTTATTTCTTCCTAAAAATGCTTCCGTCTTGATCTGGATCGCCCTGATAATGACGTCCAATGTCATTTGTTGTGTAGAAGGACAAAAGTTATCTCTGTAAATCTACCGTTAAAGCCAGGGCAGGTTTGAGGTGCAATAAAGGCAAACCTACTTTCCAAATCGCCCTGGGTTGTCATGGAAACTCTTGTTGTTTGGTGTTGATGCTTTTATCTTAAGATGTTCACACAAATTTTAATGAAAAGATTTTTTTCTGCTTTTTATGATCATTAATAAAAATGGTTTCTTATGAAGTGTTTCACTTGATCTTGCTTTCTTTTTCAATGCTGCTTTTTGTAAGAAATTGCATTATTGTATTTTAAAGACCAAGGTTTTACATTTTTTATGTGTAGGAGAAGCTTTTGTTTTTTTATTTACTGTCGGGCTGACGCAAAGTAATTTATTACTTACATTTAATTTGCTTTATATTTTCATGAAAACCCATCAATAAATGACAGTGTCAGATGTTCACAGACGTAGTAATTCAATGTTCCCGGCCATGTAGCACACGGTGTACAAAACTAGGCTTATTACAGCACAGACCAAAAATGGACTGGAATGCTATGAAAACTTTGGTCATTTTGTGTTGGTAAATGCGAGTCCACGTGCAGCCACCTCTGGTACAAAACAAAGCCTAACTGGCCAGCGTTTGGCCTATTTACAGTAGAAGCTCTTTGATCTTTTTCATAGGTGTGCAGTGCCTTTCAGTCTCGACAGATAGTACTCCTCCTGTAACTAGTTAATTAATACATTGTGTTCATTAAACTATATTGTTCTCTGAATATGTAGGCGATGATGAGATGCATTGTTCATTGAGCAGATTTAGATATAGATTACCATAGGTAAAGACTAATACCAATATATTAAGTTTTTTTAGAAACACAAAATAAAGGCTCTTAATAAGAACATCTAAATGCCATGGTTTGAGGCAATCCTCTAATGCATATTTATACAGCATAATACAATAACAGAACAATGGAAATGCAGCGTTCATATTTCAAAGTAAGTATTAAAGTATTGACTGTGTCGTACATGTCTTACAACGGATACTATTGAGCCATTGGAAGTAAACAATTCCTGCCATTCCAAGTGAAGATCTTTGATTAGTGACTACTAGAATGAGCCTTGGCTTTATCTCTTGGCACTCACTGGAAGCGAGCAGAACAAGCTCAAAGCGCAAAGACCTTGGGTTGTCTTCAAAACAAGACTGCAGCTGTGGGATTTCAGTAAAAACTCAGAATGAGAGCCGCTTCTTAAACTACTGTCCCGCTCACACTATTTACATCAAATAGCTGACTTCGTGCTATCAAAAAAGAATTGAGTCTCCCAACCTTTTTAGTCTTAGTTTAGCCTCCTAACACCTTCTGTTCTGAATCTGGTAAATGGGAGGAAGTCAGTACCACTCTAAAACACAGGGATACTATCTTTGTCCACCATATTTTTGGATACACACTGTATGCAATTATGCTTAAATAGATCTTTAGTGTCGGCTGGGATAGGCTCCAGCCCCCCTGCGACCCTGCATAGGATAAGCGGTATAGCTAATGGCTGGATGGATGGAGATCTTTAGTGATGACAGTGCAACGGTTAAATACCAGGATAGCTGTGGCAGAGTGTTATAGCAAAACCAATTGAACTTGTATGCATATTGCATTTATCGGCAGAATTTTGATTTCAAAGGTGGCAGTTAATGCAGTTTCTGCTTCTCCTGATTTTTTAAATATAAAGTTTGTTTTCGGGCCTTAAAAAGTGTGTGTGGAGGTCTGCCTTCTGTTAAAAAAGGACACACACACACACACACAAATGTCTCCAGATTGCATTGCTTCCAGACACATGCCAGTTACAACTATCTGCCAGTTCCACCAATCCTCCCAATTCTGTCTTCACCCTCTCAGGGTTGAGAGTCTGGAAAAACAAAGTATTTTCTTTGAACGTCTTCTCTCCCCCATATTATCGAGACCATGGTAAGAACAGTAGACACTGTTGCTCTGTGCAGATACAACGCAGTGAACCTGACGTTGAAAAACACAGATGTCCCTCCAAGGCCATACAAGAATCGGGCTTCTCTTTTGGCAGCATTGCTGTGTGATGGGAGTGCACGTATAAATCCAATCTTCTTTGCTTGGGCCACCCAAAACAAGTGTTGGACACCCATCTGGCCAGACAGAAAAAGGGCTAGACATGTCGGTGGTATGGGCTCTCTATTGCATGCCATTGCTCCTCATGACTGGGGACTGCGTCCCCCAGCATGGCATAAGGAGGTGCAGTCTGCTGGACCAGAGCCAGGACCCAGGACTAGACGATCCAGCGACAGGTCAGACACGTCCCTTACAATTCTTACAGCTTCTGCTATGGATGCCTCTTACTGCTCCAACACATGTTTGCACTGTAAAAATGTATTGTACTTTTATGTTGTTTACCTGATTTATTCAGTTACCTCGAAAGGACATGTTATATCTCAATTTGACTTCTTTCCAATGACTGTCTTTTCAAGGAGCAAGACGAAGGATTAACTGTGTGCCAGATTCCGCTCTGGCAGTGGAGCAAGCAACAGAAGCTCTCTCAGAAAGGAAAGTCTTATCAGAGTTCACCACGGAGCCGTCTGATCCTGAAGGTCTTTCCTGCCTTGGAAGAGCGCAGGATCACATTAAGCTTTTGGAGGATGTTCTTGCAACATTTCGTGAAGGTCAGGGCAGGGAGAGTGAGCTCACAAAAAAGGATTTTGTTCGACTTGGAGTTTGCTCAGATGTTATACCCGCATCTGCCTTTCTAGAGCTAGTTGGGCTTGCAAACAAACAAGATACACATGATCTGCATGCATGGAAAGCAAACAAAGGTAATAATTTCACCTTTATCCAATAGATGTTTACAGTTTTCAAATATTATTTATCGATATGTCTTGATGCAATTCATCTGAAATGCACTGGGTTGGGAATGTTGTACATGTGCCTCAGAGATCCGGATTGATGAAGACGACGATAGAAAGCTTGTACTGACCCTTCACCCGCCTAAGTTGCCGCTCCTTGGACGGCAGCCTCTGCTTTTCCTAGCATTTGAAAGCCCACTCAGAACAGGAAACCTTGTCATTACCTTCACTAGTCCCTCGATTCAGCCAAACAGACAGGTATGCTAAACTATACATTTTCTATTACGTGATGTTTTGAAAAAGGACAAGTGTTTTGGTACGCCTGTTCGTTTGTTCCTGCCTTTTCTAGACATTGTGCATATCGGAGGGAACCCAATATCTGATCCTGAACGGATTAACATCCGACGAGAACAGCAATAAGAAATGGCAGTTCTTAGTTGAGACAACACCAGACACAGGTATGGTAACAATATAGTTTATTTCTTTGTAAGTCATTTTTACCAGTTTCTTTCGGGTTTTGTTGTGTCACAGGCATTGGTCATCTAAGCATCTGCTTCATCTTTTCAAAATTGTTAGAAGATCCAGGAAAACATGTGTTGATGCTGAAAGAAATCCTGAATAACGTCAGTATGATGCCTCTGGTGCTGCTCTCTGTAGACAAAGGGACAGTAGGACCGTAAGTTTTACTTTAAACACATTTCAAGTAATTACACTTTCTTACTTTGCCCGGACTGCAGTAAGACATTTTCTATTTGTCTCCCCCAGACAACAATCAAGGCCCAGTAGAACCTACTCCTTCCTATGTGAGCTGCAGATATTCCTTGAGGATATGCTGCCACAAAGCCCCCCTAGCTTTACCCCTGTCCAGCTGGGATCTTTAAACTCCCTGCCTCCTCTCAGCCTAGGGCTGTCATCTGGTGAGACTCTTTTGGCCGGCCTGCTCAACTCCTCGGCCCCCACTTACTTCTCCTTCCCCAGGGACAGCACGGTGCTCAAAGGGCACCGCGGGGAACTGTCCCTGTCCCCGGCCCTCCTGGAGCTGCTCAAGCTGAGGCTTGAGGAGGCAGTGACCCAGATGAGTGCAGAGGAGGTGGGCCAGAGAGCACAAGAGAGACTGAAGTGGCTGAAGGGTCTCTGTTCTCTTTCTGAGGAGGGGAAAGATTTATCAAAAGGTAATCAAGCAGCCAAACACTTTCTAGCTAGACTTACCGTGACGCTATAATATATAGTGTATGATTATTTGTTATGGTTTTGGACTAAGTTTTGGTTTAAAAACAATTCGATCACAAAGATGTTTGAATTGAGTTATATGTTTCCATCAAATCTGGTACGTTCATCATTTCCATCTTCTCAATCACTTTAGAATCGGGAAGCCCAGGAGAGATCCAATACCGAGCCTTGCTTCTTTTGAAGGCTCTGCAGACGGTGCTGCGAGCATGGGAGGTGGAGAGGGGACAACGGGCTACACGAGCAGACCAGGATGGCCCAGGGAGGAGTCAAATATGTCGGCTGCACAGTCTGACCGTGTCCCTGAAGGATTACCTGATGGCCCCCCCAACGGCCAACATCAACAACTGTCAGGGGCTCTGTGGATTCCCCTTATTCAATACCAACAACCATGCCGTCCTGCTGAACAGTCAGGTTAAGAATGGTCTAACCCTAGAACGCCCACTGTGCTGTGTCCCTGTGGAATATGAGGACCTGCAGGTAGCGCAGTTGGACGCAGAGGGAACCGCCCTCTCCATCAAGCCTGACATGGTTGCCAAGGACTGTGGCTGTCGCTAGAGCCCTTTCTGATGCAATGGGACCCAGAACAGTTTTCTTCCTTTGCGATTGGTGGCATGACAGAAAATCCATACACTGAATTACATGTTAGGGCAAATTTATTTGGTAAGTAAAGACTAAACTAACTATGCTTTACCCAGGATGCTAACAGGTTGTTTACGTTTGTGAGCAACATATGTACATACAACAAAATAAAGAAAACATAGGGGACTCGTTCGAGAGAATATAAACTGAGTGTATAAATTAGCAAACCACTTTCAAAGATACATTAAACAAAATACAAATGCTTATAGTGAATTTTTTTATATAACTACTTGCACTAAATTATACTTGATAAGTGCATTTAGGTAAAAAAGGCTTTGGAAGAATGTACTCTCACAGAAAGCAATATGGACATTTTAAACTTTGAACTTTATTAGTTAATATTATAATCGTTTTCCTAGCGTTCTTTTGTTCTTTTATTTTTATATTGATTAACAAGAAGACATTGCTTTTTTATTAAACAGCTTGCCATTGTTAATACAACAAAAAAATAACAGTACGACTTGCTGTTTAATGGATTCAATGCCACAAAAGAAAATTGTCAGTTTTCAGAGGTAAATTAATTAATACACCAATGTATTATTTCAGTATAATCACCATTAATAAAAATATGCCATAATGACAAATCAAGGGATCGCTGTCCTGATTCAGAGCCTTACAATGTTTTCGTTTGTTGTATTCACTCTCCTCTTTTCCACGTTCCCTCTTGACCCTATTCATTCCTTAACAGCCCCTTTTCAACAACATCTTTATTTCGAACCCTCAAGACTCCCCCTAAAGGCTTGGACTTTTTCCTTGCTATGGCTTTTTCTCTAGCATCCTCCTCATCTTCATTCCATTCCCATGTCCACAACAGCAAGGTGTCCCACATTGAGCGCTGGACACAAAAGGAAACAATAGTTTTGCTCTCAATCTGGCCAAGATCACAGGGCAGGACACAGGATACGTGTTGACAGTCAGTTTAACCTCAGTACCTGAGCTGTAGAGTCGTCTTGTAGGCTGCTACCACCAAAAGGAAAGAATCCAAGGTCTGTTTCCTCTAGCAGAGAATCTACAGAATCTAAAGCAGGGGGAGCAAACGTTTGAGTTCCAATCCACGTGTACATTTTTCTGTTTGGCTTTTTTTTGTAAATAAAGATGTATATCGTGTTGAGGCATAATCTTTTCCATAAAACCAAACTATTAAAAGTATTAATATATTTGTTACGTTTCAAAACTTACCATGCAATTCATTCACTCCTGCACTCACAACTATTAGGATTATGGCTAAAACTATGCAGCGGTTCAATGTAATTCCCCTCCATGGGTTTGCAACTTCACTGAGGTTTTGGATAGACAAAATGCGCTCATATGACACTGGAAATGAAGATACAGAATAGTAAGCAAAAACAAAAGCCGGTACAGTATTGTAGATGCTGCTAAATGGGAAATAAGAAAAAGACTGTTACTGTTGTTGCTTTCACAGGAAACCTTCATCCATTCTTCTTACACGTCCTGCTGGATATTGAGACTTCATGTGAAATACAAGGTTGTTGTGTTCCACAAGTGGCCTTACCAACCACTTCATTTACAAAATGCACAAACGTCTGTGACTATTCTTCAGTGAAGTTATTTTGGAAAATACAGAACCAAAATACACGTCCTTCTAAGTAAAGCACGGTAGCCCATGTGTATCTTGTTTAAGGTAAGGAAAGAATAGCCTGATCAGCTGTATAAATAGGGTAGCATAGAGCATTTTCCAAACTGCCTGAAATAGAATTTCTAAACTAAAATAAGCAGCTCAATGTTAAAATATCATGTTTTCATGCAAACTTGTATATCGATCACATAAAAGAGACCAACGAAAACATACCTGAATTGAACTTTGTTCTCCCATTAAAATGGAGTGATGGTGTGCTCTGATATTGGTTTCAGCTATGGTGGCGGAGAGAGTGTTACACCCTGAATCATCTAGCTCGCCTGTTAGACATACAGGAGCAGCTGAGAGTCTGAAAAAAGGGCATGACTGGAATGATGACGATACGATACAATTGATATGTGGGCTTGGTTGCGATATGCTATAGGTTAGGCTTCATAAGTTAGGAACATTACAGGAAAGCCAAAATTCCATACCAATTGGTTGCATGCCAAATAAGTTCGCCATCTAAATATTAAATACTACAATGCTCTACCCATGAGCCAACAGATGAATGATTATAATAACATTAATAAACTACTGTATTATTACACTGTATAGCATACTTTAAATTACATAATTTTCTTGTTAATTCCAGTGGAATTATGTAAATGAGTGTTTCATTAATGTGATTATTGAAGGACATCATTTGGTTTTCTTATTAAAAAAAATTATTGAAATATTACACGTATTTCAGTAAATGTTATTCATTTATTAAAAAAAAAAAAACTAACATGAATACTATTCTGTTTTAATGAACAATATTGTAATATTTTCATTGCTTCTAAAACTATTTGGTGTAAGCTACTTTTCTTAAAAAAAATTTTTTGAGTCTACAGTACTTTGGAAAAGTACAGACCCTGTAAGTAACCTACATTAGTTACAAGTTACACAATTAAAACTAGCAGTTTAACAGATATAGTCGATTCTGGGGCTAAGATTGATTAAAAATGGGTTAGTGATTAAATGTTGAGACAATTTAATTTATTAAACTGGACACAAACAATGGCCTGCGTTTCATTTTCTGCTGAGCAGGCCTTGCACATTATTATATTGACATTTATTCAACCATATCATATTATTTAACTTTCAAATTCTTAATATAAAGTGTTTCGGGTATGTATTACGAAGCTAATGATGTTCTAAAAGGACTTCGTAACATTTATGTGCGTCACCACACGGATCCTCCCATTTCTGTAGAAATATCACTGCTGCCACTTCAAAGATCGAACAACACACACTTGACGAGGGAAGCAAGAAGAACTGCAGGTTTGGACGTTGGCCGGATGGTTAAATCCAACCTACAGACGATATTAAATAGTCACTGTTTTATACGAGAAAAAGAGAAAAGCATAGCCAATATGCCAGTTATTGATCAGCTCAGCAATCAACCTGAAAGTAAAAGGTATGTTGCGCTAGTGTTTTGATAAAAATTAGCAAGTGTTAGCTATTTTGCTAACAGTAACAGCGGCCTATTCATTGTTAGCTAATATTTAAGTTGAAGAGCAGGGCCTAAATGGATTTGGTTGTGTTTATTTATTGTTAGCCAGGCCTATTTGTTGACCCTCCAGCTAACGTTAACTTGAACCACTGACTGTTTTCATGGTTTTCTAGTCCCCTATTCCATTAATTATGTATATATTTATGGAAGTAACACTATTAACGTCGACTAAGCTTTTTCTGAAGATAATTTTTTTCATGTAACTTGAAGTTCGCTAGCATTAGCCAGTTGACTTTGTTGCTACGCAGTGTCAATTGAACGTTAGCAGGCTAATTAGCGAGAAAGCTGGCTAAATGTACAAGCTGAAATCTAGCTAACTAGAACATCTACCAAGCCTTTATATTGCCTTGCTAGTTAGCTATCATCAGAAAGAAGCTAGTTGTAGTATCTCAACTGTCAAAGTCTAGGGATTGAACGTAATCGAATAACAATAGTATACATTATTACCACATAACTCTAGCTATCTGAAAATGAAGATACCCTAGTGACATAACAGTACGTTACCACATAACGATAGCTATCTAAAAATGAAGATACCATAGTGATAGCTAGCGAGCTACATAGCATAGCTACCCAGCGAAAGATAGCCGGCGTCATACAGTCATATACGCGTTAACTAACTAATAACTAAGGCTAATTTGATCACGTTTACTGCTGGCTAAGTATTAGCTAAGATAGCTAGACGGTGCGTTGTTGTCGAGCATGTAAACAGGCTCCGTCCGTGTCTAGAATGTTCTGACTTATGTTCTCGTAGACAAATGTCAGGGCTAACGTTACATAAGCTAAACGTGACCTGATTTGATTTATTATAAAACATGGATGTTCCTCTGAATTTAACGCTTTATATTTGAAAATAAACGTAATTGGCAATTCATAAATCCCCCTTAAATGATTACTTGGGTAGTATCACGTTTCCAGATAAATGGCAGTAGTTGTAATTACATTTTATGATCCCCAATAATTTCCTGTCTATAAATAGGGATTCAGTTTTTTCGCAAATTAAATGTTCTTGTATTGGTGGACTAGTGTACTGCTAGTTGTGGTCACATACAGTAACACCCATTTGAATTAGCCATATTGCATTATTGTTGAAAGAATTTACTTTAGTCAGATGGGATTATCCACCCCCTCTTGTAAAGAATTCACCTGTATTTTGACCACAGCAATTTTTCTTCCATTGGACACACTGCATGGGATCTTTGTGAAATAGATTGTTTAGAGCAGTCTTTTTGTTTATTCTATTGCTGTCTGTTTTGAAAACATTTCATGCTTTGGCTAATTGTCACAATCACACATTTAATTGGTGACTTGTATCACATACTACCATAAAGATATTTGTTCAGTCGGAAAAGCTGCTGTTGCATAGGCTAAGCTTCCTGTGCAGTCGTCTTCAGTGAATTGGGCTCTTAAAGAATGTTGTGAACGGCATGCAGGTGCAGCATAAATAATCTGTTTGTTTTGCATTAAAGCTAAGAACAGGATTGTTTTGTAGATACGATTGTGGGTACATAGAGAAGCAAGCTACCGTCTTTGTCAAGAAACGAACCTGCCAGAGCTGAAGTTTGAGCTTAGACGTGACATTTTGTTGTTTATCTGTTCTTGCTCATCTTTCACGCGTCTGCTCTACATAAAGCACAGGGGTGACGCTTGCAGTGTGTGAATGTGAGAAGGGAATGCACCAGGGGTGCTAATATGTGTTTTTCCTGTAAGTAGCTAAGACTGAGACTAGACCTACACTTAGTGATCTTGTGCGGCTAGCCATTACACACAGTAATGGTAATATAGTTTCATGAATCACTTGTGGCTAAATCAGGATTTCTGAGTGGGGTGCTGAATCTGCTTACATGCAGTGATGCAGTTAATAGAAAGGGTCAGTCAAAAATGGCCGATTAAAAGATCCCTTTCCATGCCTTAGGCTTATTTTTTTTTCCTTGAATGCAATTTCTTTTGCATATTTTTCAACTTCAGTAAAAAATGTCCGGCTTTCCACATCAAGTAGTTTAAACTTCCAGGCAGTGCACCAACTGAAGGCACGAGAGCTCTATGCTAGTGCGTTGGATCAGTGGTAGAAACACATTCGCTTCATAGCGCCGATCCGCCGACTACATTACAAGTGCGCCCTGACCTAGTCACTACCAATTCAACTGGAGTCAGTCTGTGTGTCCTGTGTGTGTGAGCAAGTGTGGAGCAAATTGGCTGCTGTGGTATCACTCAGACTGGGTGTTGTGTTTGATAGCTGTTGGTCCGTTCCTTGTTCGTTTTGTGTACTTAATTGGCAACCAATTTGGGTAAAGCGCGTTGAGTCTTGAGAAATGTGCTAAAACTAAATACAATGAATTATCAATTTTATATATATCTTTTTATTTTGGTTAATCGATTACTAGAGATGCACCGATGCAATTTTTGGGTGACCGATACCAGTGCCGATACTTGAACTTGTACTCGCCGATCCGAGTCCCCGATACGAGTACTTTTTATGACATTGCCAAATTGCATGCAGCCTGAATAACACCACTTTATCGTAGTAGGCTAAATTAATAATACATCAATAATGAATAACAAATTGTCTGTAGGCTATATAATATATATATTTGTTTAAATGTATTTTATATTCATTAGACTAGTTTTGATGCGCACACCCTTAAACTAACGAAGGTGAACGACAACGGTTTAGCTCTAACAGAACAGTGCAGAACACGGCCATAACATAACTTTTTTTCTGATTTCATAACGTCTGCTACATTAATATAATTAACATCTTGGGTTTTCTTAAGACTACCTTAAGCAAACTAAATAATATATTTAGCGAAACGCAGTTCAGAAGCATTTTTACAAATCAAAATTTTAGTTTTTAAACAAGCAAGGCAAGGTTCTATGGTGTTGGCTTAAAACATGAGAAAGAAAGAGCAAATATGCTCATTCACGTCAATGACTCTGCGTTTTCACTAGGCTACATACACAGTCTGTTTCTCCTGTTGCCAACAGAGGCTGCGCTTAGTTGACTAGCCGTTCGCTTTCCGCAGGCCTGCTGCACGGTGCAGATGATAGGAACGCTATAGCTATATAAATGAATGGTGTTCGCAAATTTGCCAAGGCGAGGAGAAGGATTTTGTCTGCTCCGTACCGGAGTGTGTTGTCTTTCTCAAAGATAGGTTTTTAGTTGGAACATGGCTGTGACTGAAGTGCTGCTTTCACGTAATCGCCATTTTTTATTAGACCGTTCATTGAACAATTGACTTTCCCGCTGAGAATCAAAACTATAATTTAGCATAAGTATCGGACATTGATATGGTAATATTTTCCGATACACGATCCGAGTACTGGAGCCCAGTATTGACCTGATACCGATACCACCAAGTAGTATCGGTGCATCTCTATCGATTACCCAAAATATTTTTAATAGAATATTCGAATAGTGATATGGCCTATAATGCCCATCCCACAGCTGATGCAAACGTTCATCAGAGTCGGGATCAAAATGGAGATTTGAGGTGTTTCATTGATGAAAAGGTTTACTCATACAAGTATTGCCTTCTACACACTACATGACTTTTAAAGTGGTAAGATCGCTGTACTGCACACACTACACGACTCTGTCTTGTAATCGGGTATCATGAAGTTGTTGTGGGGTTCACTCTACATGACTCATCGGTGACGATGGGTCACACACTACAAGATGTTTCACAAGGAGGAATTGCAAAGTTGTCTGTCTGGTCTCTAATAGGGATGGGCACGGTTATTCGATTATTCGAAATGATGGGGGTATTCGAATATAGCTGCAGTTATTTATTTATATTTTTGTCTAAAGTTAATTTAAATATCATTCATTAGCGATTTTGATTACATACTGTTTAGGACGTGTACACCAATGCCATTGAAATATGTAAAAAGTAGAAAGAAAAAGGACAATATACATTTTCCCTGCATTCCACATCAAGTAGTTTAAGCTTGCAGACAGCGCGCCAACTGAAGGCACGAGAGCACTTTATGCTAGTGCGCTGGATCACCAATACAAACATACACTTTATAGCGCCGACTCTCCGCACAGAGATCAAAGAAAATCTATCCAAATGTGTCAGAGTAAGAAATGTTCAGAAATTCTAAAAGGAATATGTTTATTTAGCGAAGACCAGATCACGGAAGCCCTTCAGACTAATTTACAAGTACGCTATAGCGAGAGAAAAAAAAAAACATAATAAAAAAAAAAAATCTATATTTTATTCATATAATCTTTTTATTTCGATTAACCGAAATATTTTTTATAGAATATTCAAATAGTGATATGGCCTAAAATGCTCATCCCTAGTCTCCAAACGACATTTGGTCACAAAAACACACACTAGAAGTTGAGATGTTGTTGGTCTTCCAACTCCTCCACCTCTGTTTTTGGTGTGATATTTAAAAAACAAAACAAAAAAAAAAACTTTTCGGCGTGCGGCAAATCGTGCGAAAGTGGTGTGTAAAGCCAGCTTAGGAGCTGCCAAATATTGTGAATATTTTCAGTGGAGGCTTTGAGATTGAGGTCGGTCTCAGTACAGAGAGGAGCAGAAAACCTCCAGAGTGCTTTTTGTCACAACTTTGCTGTTTGAAACTGTTGGATTGGCTGGACGTCATCAATGTCTACTGCAAAGGGGTTCTCAAAGTCTGCCGTCTTTCGTGGGGACAAGGCTCTTTAAGTCTATTTTGGTACTCTCGTCGCACCATTTCCAGGGCCTCTGCCACACTTTATTTTTTTTTGTCTGGGAATGGAAGCAGGGGGTTCTCAGATGATTGCCTTTGTGTAGTGGGGAGATGATAGAAGTTTTCCTCGTTTACTTGTTTAATCAGGAGATCCAATTTCACCATGAATTATTTTATTGGTGCATGCATATCATATTAGTTTCTCCTTGCCTTGAAGCTGCACATTCAGACCGTTGAGTATTGTTACATCCATTAAGAAAGCAAGTTGCCATTTCCATTCTATGTCATTGAATTCTGGCTTGTATTTGCTTTTTGAAAGCATGAATTTGTTGCTCTTGTGGAGGAGGTCATAGAAGTGTTTCAAAATGTGCCCCTAACCCAGCAAATGTCAGTATGGTAGAGGCTTGCACATCTCCCTAAGCAGCGCTCAGTTCAGACAAAGATATTTGAGACTGCCTTTAATTTGATCAGTGCGCATGCTTTTAATCACTCAGAATTGAACAGGTCTACTTTCTGGACACATCTCCTGTGTGACAGCAGTCAAGCAGTGTTTAACAAACTCTCCCTCTAAATAGTTTCCCACTGCTAGCGATTAGTTTTGCCATGTGAAAACTTGCCTAAACAGAAGACGTGTTAAGCTGCGGCTGCTTTACAATCCTGTTTTTTTGTGTTCAGGCCATTTTATTTTTCTGCTGTCACCTTCCCTGTCAGACAATCACATTTTTCTTCATGGTGAGATACGTAATGCTGATGCAGGTTGTACAATGCTCCTTGAATGCAGCCGCTGACTCTTGACATGAGGCAAACAACCCTGTCATCACACAGCACAAAGGAGTAAACATTGACAGTGGTGAAACTGTCAATGTTGGTGTTAGTTAGCTAGACACTGTGAACGTGGGCGAATGTAAAATTTAAAGCTGTGCTGGCCCCTAGTTACGGGCTTACGTAGCGAGATGTCTGCGGGCCCTCTGTAGCCAACACTAACATTGCTTTTAATTCCTCTTCCTATGGTGGAATTTCTCAACGAACTGTTGCTGCAGTCTTAGTTTGAAGTTGAATTGCTGTCACGCATGGCATTGCCTTGGGGCGGTTGATGAGGGAGGGGCACTGAAGATCCACTGGTCTGCGACTGTGGCATTATGAAATGACAATTGCGCCGAACCTCTCAATTGAAGAAAAAAAAAGAGTTAATTTGGAATTTATAAACCGGGGTGGCTCTTAATCAATCAGGGCGGCTTTTAATCTACCTGGGCAGGTCCTTAATCTACCTGGGCAGGCCGCCCAAGTAGAGCCTATAGGAAACACTGACTGACTTGTCTTTGCAGGATTCCAATGCTTACTTGGTCTGCACATGTATTTGACTGAAAAACCCTTGTGGAGTGTCATTTGTTTTTTGGTATCGTTGCGGTCTGTAACCTTGTAGTTTGTGAAGGCTGCTGTAACTATGGCGCTGCTCTTCTGTGTTTCTCCCTCTGCCAGTGTCTCCAGTCCCAGGAGATGCCCCCGCTGCTGTAGTAACCCGTGTCCGGGGCCTCTGTGGTGTTCCTGATGCCCCTCTCCCACCCCTGAAGATCCCAGGTGGGCGAGGGAATGACAAGCGGGATCGCAATCTTTCAGCCAAGCTATTCTATTCTGTGAGTTGAAACTACTTTTTTTTACTACCCTTGCCGTTTCAAAACTGTCTTCCTCTTGCCTCACTTTTCCTCAAATTTGTTATATTGTTGTAGACACCTCAAACTTTTGATGGCTTGGTTAATGTTGCTGATGACTAAAGCTTGTTCTGACGTTACAAGGTTTTATAAATTAGAGTTTGTGAATGTTTTGAAGTTATTAAAAACAAAAGTAGAGTAAACTGTTATTTGAATGTGGCATTAAAAACAAGTATTAGCTGTAATGAGATTAATATCTAGACTAGTAGATCCACATTCTTTGACTCACAAAATAAGGCATATTCTATGAAACCCGTAAAAAAATTATGGTTGACTGAAATGGTGTACCATAATGTCAGAGACAACTTAGACAGCCACCATGATTTAATCAGCTTTCTTTTTTTTTTTTTTTACCAATGCTGTATTTTACACGAGGTATCGTCATTTAGCGTTTCACAACCAAACTGCAGTGTAAAACGAGTTGGTGAAAATGACTATTGCGTCAGAGTCAATTCCTGAATATGGAAAACTACAGCCATTTCCAGCCAGAGGGAGGGCCTTTTCTGGTTCTGGGTTTGTTGTGTGGAATGGACTATGGGCATTGTGGTGTACAGTAAATTTACCATTTAAATGCCGGTGATCAGAAAAATACAGATATTTTACTCACAGTGATCCTACAGCCCGAATTAGTTCAATATGCTTAATTTAGCATAAACAACAAGCAAACTTTCCCTTTAACACTGACAGCACTCTTGCAGTGCCCTCTCTTCTCCTAAATAAAGCTGCAGAAATCCTAACCCACTTTCTCGTCAATAGAAGCGGCGGTCAGAGCAGTGCATTACGTTGACTTGTAATAACTTTTTCATAATCTTGGTTGATGTCTGAATAGTATTATGTCTTCTTGTATGCTCTAAGGTTGTTATCTGGCGTAGTTCAGTGTTCTGTTTTAAATTAATGGATACCAGCGCAACCCATACATCTTTCTATTCGCACCGAATAATTGTTAGTAGCATATACTACCAGAACTGTCGCACTGTACAGCCCTGCCTTAGTCCAGTGGTTCATTTTGGATTAACAACACTAAAACGTTAACCATTAACTACGGGATATTCAAAGTTTTATTTGTGTGTGGTAAAAAATTATATCATCCAAGTTTAAAACCACGTCCTCATTTGGACATTGTCAAGCAGGAACAGACAGTTCTTACTTGGAACTCTAAAGTTAGACAAGACTGTTTTTAGTTCAACTCAAGTCAAGACTATCATAAATATTTGTGTTTAGTAAGTTTAAAGAAATGCTTTGCCCTTTGGGACTCTTAACTTAATAAACAGTCTGTTGGAGTTGTCTTTTGGGGGGGCTATATTCTTTTAAAATGACACTACAATGTTCGTGAGCACTATTTACAGGTCCAATTGTTGACATTGTCAGTTAGGCTGCATGTAGGCAGGTCAAACCTTACATCTACAGTTATTTCGTTATCTAGATGTGTGTACATCCCTCTTTTCCAGGATGCCCATTTAGTCGTTCTTGAAGAGCCGCCTCCTGCCAACGGCCGGGTGCGCTTCCTGCATTTTGAGCCTAGTCGCTCTGAAGGCAAGAGCTGTATCTGGAGGGGGGCTCTTAAAGGAGCCAATCTCTACGTGGAAATTCCTCCTGGAGCTCTGCCGGAGGGCAGCAAAGACAGGTCTGTTAATGCCAGTTCAGACCAATGATTCGCTACGCAACTGGATGCAACTGGCTAAAGAATCCCGAACGTCAGATCGTCAATGCTCGTAAACTGAGTGGTTCACTCCAATGCAACGAGCACAGACACAAATTACTGTTTTTATAGTAACGGCATAGCCCACTACAATGAGCAAACATTAAAAAAAACAATTTCATAATTTTATTTACCTATTAGTATATTGACAGTGCATGACAATCGTTTTCATGTAGCTGCAATTGACACCATAGCAACTTTATGTTGCCATGTATATAATTTTAATTAACCATAGCTTATTTAAAGGACAACAAATCCAACGTATGCGTGTAAACGCAGTAACGAATGCCCTTTTGACAAATGTGGCGCTATGTTTCCTAACATTCTAAAACTGCTCTTGGCAATTTGACAAGCCTAGTCTTTTGCGATGACGTTCAACGGCTTCAGCCGCCTTGCAACTACTAGTTCAGACCGCTGCAACTTTTGTCTGCTATGTTCTAAAACCGTTTCGTTGCGTCACGAATCATTGGTCTGAACTGACCTTTAGACCCACATAGGAACAAAGGTTTTGTTGAGTCATGTTAATCAATATACCTGCTCCTTATGGCTAACAAAAATGAACCTGGGATGTTCTTTACTTGGTAACTCTCGTTGACACTTCTCTTTTCTCTGGTGCACCAGTTTTGCCCTTCTACTAGAGTTTGCAGAGGAGCATCTGCAAGTTGATCATGTGTTCATCTGCTTCCACAAGAATCGTGACGATAGAGGTCAGATCACTGTTTTAGAATGTCTTCTACCTCTCCAATCTATGCCTTTTCAATATAAACTGTCCCACATGATCATCTCATGATGTCCTGGTGTTTGGTTTAGTTTGTTAATCTTCTCATGCTGCGTCTCTGTCTCTCTCTAGCATCCCTACTGCGTACTTTCAGTTTTCTTGGATTTGAGATTGTAAGACCGGGTCATTCCCTTGTACCCACCAGGCCTGATGCATTCTTCATGGCTTACAGCATCGAGAGAGACTCCTCCTCTGACGACGAATAAACAGCGCTGACGAATCACACACTTGTTTGCTTATTTGTGCACCCTTGCTCACCAATATACCTACTCCTTATCGTTAGGTAAATTAATGTTATCCAAACTATATGGTTGAGGTTTCCTGTGAAATTGTCTTGATTGGTTACGTTACCTTAAATATGCTGTATTGCAAGGACATTTAAACAGTGGACAGTGTTAAGCCAGGAACAAAAGTACTCACACACAACCTGGGAATTTGTCCTTGGCTTTTTCACATTGTCTATTATACTGGGTGTAGTGCTGATTTTTTTTCTTACCCCCCAACCCTATCCTCACAAATCATCTCTAGGATGTAATATTTATGGTTGAAATTACCATTCATTGCATTTATGTAATTAGTTTTATCATTTCCTGTTGATTTTTGTGTTAGATTTTTAAATGTGCATCCATTTTGACTCTTGATTCAGTTGACAGAGCTCTGCATGTTGTAACTGTGTGCTAAATAAAAGTGCTCACCTTAAGTGGATTAAGCCTGGTGTCTTAATTCATTTTGGAAAGAAGAATGTTCAACATGGAAGCTGGTTCTGCATGCAATAACTGGTTTAGTACCTGGAAATGTATGCAAATTGCTCAAGTAGTCTATGATATGCATTCGATCAGTCTTAAACTAAACCAGCTTCTATTTTGATTAAAATGTATCTTGAATTTACTGGTATATTATTTGTGTTTGTGTGGGTTTCCTCTGGGTACTCCGGTCTCCTCCCACCATGAAAAACATGCTCCATTCTCCTACCAGTGCCCTGACCAGTCACTGCCAATTCACCTGGAGTCGGTCTGCGTGTCCTTTGTCCTAAGCAAGTCTGTCGTAATATGTTGGGTGAGCAAGTCTTGCACAAATTGGCTGCCGTGGTATCACTCAGATTGAGTTTTGTGTTGGATAGCTGTCGGTCCATTTGTTGTTCGTTCTGTGTAATTAATTGGCGACCAATTTGTGTGAAGCGTATTGAGTCTCGGGAAATGCGCTAAAAACTAAATAAAATGAATTATTATTACTATCAGGAAGAAAAGGTATTGTACTGTTCAAGACAAGACTCCTAGAGTGCGATGTTTCAAACGCTCCAACAGCAAGCAATAGAAAATTGTGAACTAGCTCCTTTTTTTTATATGGGTTGATAATGTTTCGTTTCATATACCTTTTCATTTAATTTAATTTATTTGTGATGGATTTGAATAAATATTTATTATGCTGACTTGTTTTATGAAAATATATTACTCAAAAGATACAGACCAATCAAATGGTCAACGGTAGCACAGGTATTGCAATGCCACACATCACTATTTAGCAAGGGCTGGTCGTGCAGTCAGGAAAAGTATGGAATTTAAAAATAAAAAAATAAAAATTGTGAAGGAGCCCTGTGTGAACGAATGCTCCAAATTGACAGATAGATCGGATGGATTGTATGTATTTAAATGCATATTTTATTAAAATAATTTGTTGCCAATAGAAATGCAACAATTACAGTGGAACATCTTAAAATGCTTGCAAAAAATACATACCTTCACATTACTGATGTGATGTAAATGTGCCAAAAATGAAAAGCAAATCTTTGCGTTATTTGTATGATGTCTAGGTTTAAATCATATATAGTGGAATGCAATACAACTGAGGGAATTGTATTTGGGTTTTAGAAAAGCGCTATTTAAATAAAATGTATTATTTAATTTTCTTTAAGTTTTCTAGATTCAGTTTGGACACCAATTCAGCCTTTCTTCAAAATTATGTTTTATAGTTATGAATGAACAGGAACTTTGCCTATAAGTTAGATGTTTTGTGGAGCCCCAACTGTGTCGTGGCTTTTTTCACTGCTTCAGAATCAGTGAAGGAGAGATACTGTAGGACGAGGTAGTCCTCCCAATACAAACCAGACTGATTTTGCACGAGCCCTCTTTCTGCCAGCTTTAACACCATAAGGGCACGTTTGATTGACAGCCAGTTGTTTATGGTGTTGGAGAAGTTTAAAGCGGGGCCATTCAGTGTGAACAGTGCAGCCCGAGGTCCCCAGAGTAGGACCTGCAGGATGCCAGCCATGTCTTCTAGCTTTACCTCTGTGGTTTCGTCCTGCAGCACAGAAGACAGCTGTAACAGCCCTTGTAGATACAGGGAGCTCGCCAAGTGAGAGCTCTGGTTCCCTTGAACAGGCTGGAGGCAGTACTGAAGAACAACCTGAAGGTGGGTGAGGATGGACGGAGGAGGATGGTGTGGCGAGGAGAGCGTAGTAGACTGATGGGTTAAAACCACACGAGGGGAGCCCCATTTTCTCCATAAGCTCTGGACGTTGCCTTCAGGCTTCCGTCGCCTGTCCCACGGCATGTCCTCTTCCGACAGCCCTGGGAGAGTGCAACTCAATAGTTGTCCTCCTTCAGCATCTTCTTTTTCCTTTATCCCTGTCTCCAGCCCAGAAGCTGTCTCCTCCCCTCCCCACTTGGGCCACACCAGAAAGATATCTTGGGGCTTCAGCGGCAAACTGGGGGCGGCATGGCTGAGCAGGTGTCGTAATCCCACCACCAACTGCAGCAGCAGTGCACACAGCTGCCTTTCATAGAGCAGAGGCTCAGAGCCTGGCAGCAACCAGCTCTCTTCAACAAAGTCTTTCAAGGTAGCTTGTGGCAGGTCCCTCTCTATGGTCACAGCATAGCCATTTCGCAACAGGGAGAGTACAGACAGTTCTTTGCCATCCGCAGAATCGTCTCGGCTTTTGTCCGGCTCACTGCTGCCTCCCCCTGGCAGTTTTGTTGCACTGGGATTAGACTGGGAGGAAACTGTGGTAAAACTGTTTTCCGCTGTTTGTAATGCTGTCTGCTGATTAGGTGTGATGGCTTCTGGCGTGAAGTGTACAATGACTTGCTGAATGTTGACATGGAGAGGCAAATGGGTAGACCCAACCAAAGGAGCGGAGGGAGTTTTGTTTACCTAGAAGAGGACAAAAAAGAACACTGGATAAGCCGTCTTTGCCCTGTTTCTCAAATAGTTTTCATGCATATCCAGTCTACAACATAGCTTGCGTGGGTTAATTCTCTTAGACCAATGTTTAAACGCTGGGAGTTAATCTACTTAAGAACATCTGTTAACGACATAAAGGAAGTGTTTGTGTGTGTGTGTGGTTGGATGTGTAAATTGGGGTAACTGTTACCTTTGCAGCAAGCATCTTTGCTGGAAGCTGGGGGCTATGCACTGCATAGTAAATGTCAGCACCTATCTGTTTTGGCTTGAAGTCTCCACTCAGCATGAGATCCTGGGGCCTAAACAGACCCACCACATTCTCCCTGGCCTCTCTTCGGATTAGAATCATAGACTCCAGACTCTGTGCCTTACACCTGAGGAACAGTAGGTGGCAATGTTGAATTACCTGGAAAATGTCTGCCTGGTTGTCAAAACAGCTGAAAAAGTGTGGAAGGTGTTCGTCCGGTGTGTCAAAGCTCAGTTTGGCAAGAGGCTGCAGGAGAAGAGGTGCCCACTGAACTTGTCTTTCTTCCTCTGTCTCAGCATGGGGAAGAGAGTTTGAGGTGACGGTCAGCATATACAGGGGGTTGTCAAAGTTGTAGGGTTGATGGGACACGGTTGGAGATGGTGTCCATGAGGGGGATGTGGGACCCCCGTAGGCACCAGGAAGTGACAGGGTGCGGGCCAGTCTCTTCTTTGGCACTGGTGGGGGAGTGCCGTCTGAGAAGAACCTCTCTTGGTGACGGCTGGATGGGTCTGCAAGGGATGGATCAATAAATGGGCACAATATTGGGGGCAATGTATTCAAAATGAACAGATCCCATTCAGTTCAAATACCACAAAATATCACGAGTCTTGTTTCACAGGATGTGTCTGTTAGCCAGTTAAAAACAGCTTAATATTTCTTGATGTTGTGAACAAGCAGACACTGGGGTTTTGTGAGCCCAAAGGTGTGGTTTCAGTTGCCACTTCCTCCCATTGATTTCATGTGAAAAGGAAGCCGAGGAAAAGCCAAAAGAAGAACCAGGTATAATTCACACAATGCGTCTTTGATGATATGGTACATTGCATCCGCTGTATTCTCGAACTCACTTTCTAAATAGGATATTGCTAGCGATTCAAGTGTTTATTGTCTAGGATAGAAAACCTAAGTTCCCATTTAGTGTGAAAAAAAAAACTGCTCACTAACACCATCTTTCAAAGTCAGAGTCAAACCATCCATATGTTTACGGTGTACAATGGAATATGTTTAACCGTGTAACGCAGCTCAAGTCAGCCCACGTAGTTTGACAGCTGCATAGACTTACCATAGCGCTGGTGTATGGGACACTGGGCAGCGTGGCAGTCTGTGGGTTCGGAGAACACGTCGGAGCAGGTAGAGCCGTGGTGCTGAGCCCAGGGAGGGCTGCACACCCCATCCTCACTCTGCTCCAGGTCACCACTGGAACCACTGGAGTAATGACTCCTGTGTGCCCGCATACACGTGCAAATACAAACACCCAATCATACACTCACTCACCATCATTTCTGAACTCATTTCAAATACTACTTTACATAAAAGGTTGTACATGATTGACCTCACATAGTACGCATGCAGTAGTGCAGGCAGGATATTCAACAAGTGTTCTCATATCTGCTGATCACTAATGCTTGAAGCTGGCCCTTTTGACCTGTGTTGCCGGGTGAGTGTCTTACCTGCGCTGTTTGGTGGGTAGAGCTGGGGGTCGACTCTGTCTCTCTTCTCCTTTTACAATGCTGGACTCCATTGGAGAACAACCTGCTCTCTGTCTCAACTTGTCAACCTCTCTGTGAATTCAAAGTCATAAATATTGCTGCCTTCACTGACGTTCTGTACACCCAGGTCCCCTCGTCTCCCCGCGGTCGTGCTCAATTTCGTGTTGCTCTGCGTCTGTTTTCTTGCTCTCTTGCTGTCGCTGTCAAAAGGGATAGTTTTTGAGAGAATGTTCTTGATATGTTTTGATCTTTACTTTACTTTCTGAGGTTGGTACCGGAAAAGTTGTGTCTGTGAGAGGGCAGAAACGGTTCTCACTGCACTAACCTCAACATGGTGAAATGAGGAAGAACAGTCAGTGCAGATCTCCTGATTACACACTCACTCTTCTCGCTCACTTTCCTACCGAAACTAACTGTACAACTTCCATCCTAATGCATTCTGCTGCTTATACCCCTTTGTACTTTGTTGGCAGTAATAAATTGTGAATTTTATGTTATGTTTTGTTTTTTAAATAAAGAATTAGAATAATTGTGCATCATCACTTATTACTTTTAATTACAAGTTATTTTAGTTATTGTTGGCTTGTTATCCCAATGCAATTTTACCATGTCACAGCTGTTGCATTTCGAATGTTTTTAATAGTGATGTGCTTGAGTTGACCAATTTAAAAAAATGTTTTAAAAAAAAGCCTCATGCGTAGGTCTACACTCACATGCACACCCATTGCCTGTGAGGTCATGCTTAGAGTGTGTTCTTGAGGTGGAGTTCGTGTTCCTGAAGGAGCCATTTCAGATGAGCAGAGTGACTGAGTCATACAGGCTCAGTATCTTCTTCTTCAGTAAGTTCTTTCTTCAAAAAAAAATTTTCTTTCCTAAAACACAGATAATGTAATATTACAGTGTACAACAAGTACAGAAATATAATGAAGTTAATGTATCCTCATTAAAAAGGTTCATCTGATCTAATTTTGACGGCACGGTAAAGGAATATTTACATGAAAATCTTGTTAGAAAAACCCACTGGCCTACTTGATAGGGCTCATCTGCATGGGAAAGTGGAGTGACGAAGAGCATCACTAAAAAACTCCAGAATGGGAGCATCATTAGGCCCTCCTCTGCTTTAAGAGACCCTTCATGCTAACTGGAGAGGGCTGCCTCTAACTCATGCAGGCTGAGATAGCTCAGATGACTACGTCATACACAGCCCACGTTTCTCTGAAACAGAAAAACAAGAATGGTAGACCCAGCTAAAAAGACGACATGACTGTGGCTAGCATTGGCGGGGAGGAAAATAACAGGGAAAAGTGTTTCCATTTGTTTGTACATAGAAGTTTAATTTTGGTCAGCTTTGTGTCCAAATGAGAGGTACACATGGGTGGGAAAGTATTTTTCTATTTAATGAACACAACAATATGCAATAGTTAATTGAACAGCCCTGATTTCAAAAACATATAACACACGGATAATACGGTGGGTCAGTGATTAGCACTGATGCCTCACATTAAGAAGGTCCTGGGTTTGGACCACGGCCAATCCAGGTCCTTTCTGTATGGAGTTTGCATGTACTCCCTGTGCTAGCCCTGGTTTCCTTCCACCACCAAAAAACACGATAGGGCTAATGCTCCCGTCAGTGCCCTGATCGAGGCACTGGCACAGAACTGGAGTTGGTCAATTTCTCCCTACGGTGCCAGGTTGCCACTGCAAAAGAGAACTTGTTCAGTCAAGTC
>JAPMUY010009539.1:2500-11852 GCA_026901105.3 Galaxias olidus
CCCCCTCCCGCTCGGCCCCGTTCCTCACTGACCTCTTTGGCGAAGTCCTGGCGGGTCTTGAGGTTGAGGTTGCCCCCCAGGCCCCTGATGAGGCCCACCACAAACTGGCCCCGCTCCGTCACCCCGCTGAGGTGGGACAGCCCGTTCAGCACTGTGCCCACCAGGCTGGTCTCCACCACAAAGTCGTTCTGACCACACACACACACACACACACACACACACACGCACACACACACACACACACGTTAGACCGTTACACACAGCTCTGTGACTGAGGGGAGTGTGTGTGTGTGTGTGATGGAATCTTTTTGACAAAACAATCAGAAAATCAGGATGTTTCACAAAAAAGCGTGTGTGTGTGTGTATGCGTTCTACCTGTTTGAGGACCCAGTCCAGGGCTCTCTGGAAGTAGTCCCCCAGCCAGCTCTCCAGGCTGCTGCTACTGTCCTCCGGCTGGCCTAGCAGCCACGACTTTACCAGGGCACTCACCTCCGTGTCCTCATCACTACCCACACCCCGGGGGAGGGAGGGAGGGAGGGAGAGAGAGAGAGAGAGAGAGAGAGAGAGAGAGAGAGAGAGAGAGAGAGAGAGAGAGAGTTAGGGAAACAGACAGCAACACAGCATTATGATGTACAATGGTAGGTAAAGGTTGTTTGCTGCGTTTAAACAAAGCAAATATGCACGTTGCACATGCTTTACACACACACGCACACGCACACGCACACGCACACACACACACACGGGCTGTGTCTCTACCTGAGAAAGATCATGCCCATGCGTGAGATGGTGGCGGGCGAGGCACAGCTGAGGTCGTGAGTCTCAAACAGGAAGTTGACGTTGGGCCCGAACTGGATGCGCTCCCCGCTGGGCATGGTGAGCAGGCGGTTGTCGTCCAGCACCGAGTTCAGACTCTCGATCCACTCGGGGTCAATGTCGCCGTCGCACACAATCCACGAGCTCACCTCTGGGAAACACACACACACACACACAATCAGAATCACATACACAGACGAGCATAAATTTGAATCATCCAGTCTGTGTGACAAATAATAACGTTAAGGGACTATGATCCCAGTACATAAACACAGCTCAGTGCATCACATAGCAGCTAAAGGGCCATAGCTATTATCCATAGCAGCTAGTTAAAGGGTCTCCTAGCTACTAGCCATAGCAGCAAGTTAAAGGGTCTCCCAGCTACTAGCCATAGCAGCTAGTTAAATGGTCTCCCAGCTACTAGCCAGAGCAGCAAGTTAAAGTGTCTCCCAGCTACTAGCCATAGCAGCTAGTTAAAGGGTCTCCCTGCTACTAGCCATAGCAGCTAGTTAAAGGGTCTCCCAGCTACTAGCCATAGCAGCTAGCTAAAGGGTCTCCCAGCTACTAGCCATAGCAGCTAGTTAAAGGGTCTCCTAGCTACTAGCCATAGCACCTAGCTAAAGGCTCTCCCAGCTACTAGCCATAGCAGCTTGCTAAAGTGTCTCCCAGCTACTAGCCATAGCAGCTAGTTAAAGGGTCTCCCAGCTACTAGCCATAGCAGCTTGCTAAAGGGTCTCCCAGCTACTAGCCATAGCAGCTAGTTAAAGGGTCTCCCAGCTACTAGCCATAGCAGCTAGCTAAAGGGTCTCCCAGCTACTAGCCATAGCAGCTAGCTAAAGGCTCTCCCAGCTACTAGCCATAGCACCTAGCTAAAGGCTCTTCCAGCTACTAGCCATAGCAGCTTGCTAAAGGGTCTCCAAGCTACTACCCATAGCAGCTAGTTAAAGGTTCTGGGAGCTACTAGCCATTGCTGCTTGCTTTAGGTTCTCCCAGCTACTAGCCATAGCAGCTAGCTAAAGGGTCTCCCAGCTACTAGCTATAGCAGCTAGTTAAAGGGTCTCCCAGCTACTAGCCATAGCAGCTTGCTAAAGGGCCTCCCAGCTACTAGCCATAGCAACTAGCTAAAGGGTCTCCCAGCTACTAGCCATAGCCAAGGGAAAAAGCCTGTGAGCGTTTGACTAGCTGCTGACTGTAAACAGTGTCATCATGCAATCACGGAGTGAGTGTGGTGGGCTCCTTACCAAGCGGCTCACGGACCACCTGCCGGGCACTGTGGGTGAGCACGCCGTCGGCCCACTCCCGGGTGTCCATGTCGATGTGCCCCAGGAGCTGCTGCCTCGGCATGGCCTTGGGATTCACCGTGTACTGCTTCACCTGGACAGGGGGACCACTGATATGAAGCATGTGGTTGTAAAGGTTAGGTCTGATAAAAAGCAGAAGCGGGTGGTGTGTGTGTGGGGGCCGGGGAATTCTTCTCTCCTGTATTTTCAAACATCACATCACAACTTATGTGTTTCAATTGAAATGACTGTTACAAATAAGAAAACATTTATGATTGACTTTACATGTTGGTAAACTAAGACTACTTTCTATGAGACTTAATTGCTAAATTGCATGAAATAAGCCCCTGAGTGAATACGAAGGTAGGGATATTGAACAGAAGGTCCTAGACAGCGGCCCTGAGCTCTCACCACTCTGCCTGTCCTGCCCAGGGCGGCCCTCAGCATCCTCCACAGGGTGGACTTGCCCGCCCCGCTTGGGCCTACAATCACCACCCCCATCCGCTGGCGCAGCTGCTCGTTCAGCTCCAAGGCCTTCTTCAGCTTCAGGACACACACACACAGACAAACACACACACACACACACACACACACACACACACACACACACACAGCCACACACGCAAACACACACACACACACAGGTTACCAGACCACTTTCCATAGCCACCATCCGTTCACTACATCCTGCTATCTCCATCCATCCATCCATCCATCCATCTATTCGCGTATCCAATGGACTATGTTACTTTATCCAAAAGTAAAGGTTTCTATTTTATGAAGAAGGGAGAGGGGGGTAAGACACATACTCCCAGCCCCAGTCCCAGACTGACCTGGCTGGGGATGAGCTGCAGGCGGGCCTCCTGGTAGACGGCCTGCAGGGCGGCGGTCAGGGCGGGGTCCTCCACGTCGGTGAAGGACACCCCGGAGAAGACGTCGCGGACCAGGGCGTCGAAGCGCGAGCTGTCGGCAAACGTCAGCTTGGACATGGTGTTGAGCCTCAGGGCCTGCACCACCAGACCGCTCTCTTTGACTGGAGGGGGGACGGAGGGAGATGGAGGGAGAGACGGAGGGAGAGAGGGAGGGAGGGAGGGAGGGAGGGGGGGAGAGAGCGAGGGATGGATGTGAGGACATCTTTGACAGGAACGATTTTCGACTGACACCCCGCGGCGTGACACAGAAAGCGAGAGAACAAAGGAGGGATGCTTAAGGAGAGAAAGAGGAGGGCAGAGGAGGGCAAGGCTTAGAAGTAGAAGAAAAAAAAAGAGCGTGTGAAAAAGTGAAACAAACTTGAGGGTGATGTAGGCCTACAGTATCCCCCCCCCCCCCCCCCCCCCCCCCTGAGAGAGAGAGAGAGAGAGAGAGAGAGAGAGACAGAGAGAGAGAGAGAGAGAGAGAGAGAGAGAGAGAGAGAAAGAGAGAGAGAGAGAGACAGAATCACCAGAGTCAACAGAAGTTCCCTTGTCAGGTCGTTTGCGCGGCGAGCCAGGCCAGCCAGACGCGGCCGGGCTTTTCGAAACGGGGCTAATTATCCAAGCGAGTCATGACCTGGAGCTCGTCGACACCCTGTGTTCCCTCCTCCCCAAAGCGGCCTCGTCCCCAGGGGGGGGGGGGGGGGGCAGGGGGAGGGGGAGCCGTTTTAGTACTGCTGAGCCCGACGCTTGGCCCAGCAACAGAGAGAGGACCCCACTGGGAGCGTCTGTCAGATGGAGGAGGAGACAAGAGAGAGAGAGGACAGGAGGGGGGAGCGAGGGATGAGAGAGGAGGAGAGAGGTATCGACAGGCGGGTATCGCAGAGGGAGGCAGAGAGAGGTCAGCTAGGAGAGGGGGGGGGGGGGAGGTGGAGAAAGTAAACAAAATATTTAAAATAAGTGACAGGGAGGGAAAGAGAGGAGGAAAGGACCGTTGAGAGGGGGGGGGGTAGAAACCCAGAGGGGCAGGACGATGGCCCTTTATTTTGGGAGGAGGAGGAGGAGGAGGAGGAGGAGGAGGAGGAGCGTTGGGGTGATTTCAAGGTGAAGCCAATAGCTGAGGGTGGGACAGGCTGCGGCAGAGGCCGGGCACAGCTACAGGACTAGCACACATCTGACTATCATGACGTCCACCTCAAAAAACCCACAAAATATAACAAACTATGAGGCCTCAATAAGCATCGGAGAACATGAGAGGCAAGCTTAGTTTCAACATATTTTGCCTGATTCAGAAGCGGCGCTTGAAGCCCTTTCCCTCCCCTGCAGCTTAACGTGAGTAGTAGTGGTTTGGTGAGGTGAAGTTTGGTTGGGTTGGGTTGGGTGAATTTAGGTTAGGTTAGGTTTGGTGGGGTGGGGTGGGGTGAGGTTTGGTGAGGTGAGGTTAGGGTCTTACTGTGGCTGGCCTCCTGGGTCCTCCTCTGCTGCTGCAGAAGACTGCCACAGCCTCTCAGCACCGTCTTCAGGGCCCGCAGGCCCCAGTCATAGTGCTGCTGGGGGGTCAGCAGCTCCCTGGGGGGGGCGGGCACACACACACACACACACACACACACACACACGTCATTTAGATAACTAAAAATCCTGACATACATACACATACTAACACAATTAACCTGTCTTTTAGATACAAACCCTTTCACAAACAGTCCATGTAATGGTTAGATGCAGCATCATTACAACCTATATACCCTGTACCCCAACCCAGCCTACCTGGCCAGGTTAAAGATGGCCACCAGCTTGCGGCCCAGGATCTCCCCGTCCTTGAAGCCCTCCGAGTAGAGGATGACCTCGGCGATGAGCTCGTTGTCGGGCCGCGTCATGGCGACGGGCCGGAACAGCTGCTTGAGGTTGTCGGGGAGTTTCTGGCGGCCGCCGTAGCCCTTCCCGGCCGGGTTGAGGGTGATGAACACCCCAGAGTTAGGGTCCAGGTCCACCTGGGGGAGGAGGAGCAGGATTATTAGGATTAGGGTTATTAGGGGAGAGGGAAAGAGAGAACCAAGGGAGAAAGTGGAAAAGAGTGAATAAATAACTCATTTTGAAATGTAATGAGTGTGTTTGAGTATACTGTATGCGCTTTGTTTGTTATGTGTTTGTTTGTGTACGTGTGCTCCTCTTTCCTCAGCAGCTGTGCGTGTACCGTTTTTGTGTGAATATGTGAATGTGTGTGTGTATATGTGTATGTGTGTGTGTGTGTGTGTGTGTGTGTGTGCGTCAGCGCGTGTGCACCTCTTTCCCCAGCAGCTGTGAGTACCGTTTATCTGTGTGTGTGTGTGTGTGTGTGTGTGTGTGTGTGTGTGTGTGTGTGTGTGCGCAAACCGTTTATGTGTATGTGTGTATGTACGTGCTTGTGTGTGTGTGTGTGTGTGTGTGTGAGCGCGAGCGCACCTCTTTCCCCAGCAGCTCACAGCTGCGGCGCTGGTTCTTCAGGGAGTTCTGGATGGCCTGGATCTGCATGGACACGGCCGACAGCACGGCCTCCTCCAGGCGGTTGAACTCGTCGAAGCAGCCCCACGCCCCGCACTTCACCAGGCCCACGAAGATACGGCCCATGGACTTCACGTCGATGCCCTGGGAGACACACACACACACACAAACACATGGACACACACATCATATTACCTGTGCTATTTACAATGCAAATAGCCAAGCAGGTAATCATGCCTCCGCATTACATTGTGTAACGCTCTTTTTCTAACGCACAGCTGTTGTTGACCAGTAGAGAAACGCAACATTGCGTGTGGCCTGTCTGTGGGGGCAACCTTTTCTACTCCCAGCATTTCGTAAACGGGAAAGGACCTCGTGGTTTTTTTACCAGCACTAGTCTCTGGGGTTTACAGAGAACGGACCGTCGAGTGAGCGCGTGGACAAAAGCACTTTGTGAACGGGAGGCGTCGGGAGGAGAACGGGTAGCCAGAGTAGCACACGCTGACGGAAAGGCCACAGTGCTCCCATAACCCCCGTTTCACAGCTTGGCTGTGTGGGAGGCCGTGGCTGAAGGGCATGCGGTGAATGAAGGATAGGATAGGGTTCAGAGTGGATCACAGCTACATGGTCCTGGAGAGGTGGATGGACCTCATAAAGCTAGATGGACATGGTAAAGACATGCTAACATAGACGTAATAAAGTTATGCTAGATGGACATGGTAAAGACATGCTAACATAGACGTAATAAAGTTATGCTAGATGGACATGGTAAAGACATGCTAACATAGACGTAATAAAGTTATGCTAGATGGACATGGTAAAGACATGCTAACATAGACGTAATAAAGTTATGCTAGATGGACATGGTAAGGACATGCTAACATAGACGTAATAAAGTTATGCTAGATGGACTTCGTAAAGACATGCTAACATAGACGTAATAAAGTTATTCTAGATGGACTTCGTAAAGACATGCTAACATAGACGTAATAAAGTTATGCTAGATGGACATGGTAAAGACATGCTAACATAGACGTAATAAAGTTAAGGACAACATAAAGTTATGCTAGATGGACATGGTAACATAGACGTAATAAAGTTATGCTAGATGGACATGGTAAGGACATGCTAACATAGACGTAATAAAGTTGTGCTAGATGGACATGGTAAGGACATGCTAACATAGACGTAATAAAGTTATGCTAGATGGACATGGTAAGGACATGCTAACATAGACGTAATAAAGTTGTGCTAGATGGACATGGTAAGGACATGCTAACATAGACGTAATAAAGTTATGCTAGATGGACTTTGTGAAGAGATGCTAACATAGACGTAATAAAGTCTCTACTGATAGCTTATTATACTGGGGCAGAGAGCAGATGCGCAAGGTTATGATGGAAGTGTGCGTGTGCGTGTGTGTAAGTGTGTGTGTGTGAGCATGTGTTTAAGATTTGCACATTTGAGTGCTCTCGCAGCACCTCCCTACTCAGGGGTCTCTACTCAGAGCCATCCACCTCTGTACTCCCAAAGCGAGAGCTGTGTCCGGGTCTGCGGCAGTAAGTCGGACGGTGAGGGTTGGCCTCCTCCAAGGCTGCGCTTTGTCACCTATCCTGTTGTGTGGTATTAATAGCCGCGGGGAGGGGGTTGCGGGTTGGTGGGCAGAGATTGCATCACTGCTTTTTGCAGATGATGTGGTAGACCTGGACTTTGTTCGCAGCCGAGTGTGAAGCGGCTGGGATGAGATCAGCTCCAAATCTGACATAGAAACGATGGATTGTCTACTCCAGGTAAAGGCCCTACTGTAAAATAACGTGCAGTCGCTTATCGCACTGACAAAGAGAGGGCAGAGGCAAAGCTCTCAATCTACCGGATCTTGCTATGGTCATGAAGGGTGTGGGTTGACCGAAAGAACGAGATGGATGGAAGGGTGGCTGGCATCTCCCTTAGGGATAGGGTGAGAAGTTCAGGTGTGCGTGCTTCTTGCGTGTGTGTAAGTGTGTGTGTGTGAGCATGTGTTTAAGATTTGCACATTTGAGTGCGTGTGTGTGCGTGTGCGTGTGCACCGCGTGTGTACCTCGTCACAGTTGAAGACCAGCACTTGGCGTCCGAACAGCCCCCCCAGAGCTTTGACGGACTCGGTCTTGCCGGTGCCGGCCGGCCCGTACGGGTTCCCCCCGAGCCCCATCTTCATGGCCTGGCTCAGGGTCAGGTAGCACTTATCAGTCAGAGGGGTGTGCACCAGCTTGGCGGCATTACCCTGAAGGAGGAGGGGTAGGGAGGGAAGATGAGAGGGGGGAGATGGGGGAGGTGGACAGGGGGAGGAGAGAGCAGGAGGAATGAAAGATAAGTGCACCGTTTGGCTAGGCCTGGCTTTTCCCAGGGACTGCAGCGGATTCAGGTTTCAGTCTTTGGATGAGCAGGCAGTGCCCCCTAGTGGACAAATGCACCAGACCGTCTATGTGCATGACCAGCAACACCCTCTACAGTATTGTTGGTAGCTGTGTTGTAATGGATAAAATGTAGTAGTAGTATTTCATTATTTTATTTATTCATACAGGGGCATGCTATATCAAAAACCTACGCCATTAAGCCTGTTCAGAGGATTTCTTCTCCTCCCTAACCATGTATGAGTGTGTGTGTGTGTGCGTGTGTGTGTGTGTGTGTGTGTGTGCAGTGTGTACCTGGTACTCGTAGGTGTAGCTGAAGCAGGCGTCCACCATGTGGATGAGGCAGCGCTGCTCCTGGGGATCCAGGTAGAAGCGGAGCTGCTTCTTCCAGGCCCAGGCCTCGGGGCTGCTCACGCCCGCCTCGCTCAGCTGCTTCACCACGCTGATATTGTGGATGACGTCCAGGATGAGGGCCTTGAGCTTCAGCTGGAGCACGCTGGACTCTGCCGACCGCCGCAGAGAGAGAGAGAGAGAGAGAGAGAGAGAGAGAGAGAGAGAGAGAGAGAGAGAGAGAGAGAGAGAGAGACGGGAGGGACAGGGGTGAGGGTTGGACAGCTGTAGTGCACGATCTCCAGGATCGGGGCGGCTAGACAGGACGCCCACACAACGGATCGGAACGAGGTCAGGCCTGATTGACCGCGGCGCCCTTCGCGTTCAGAAGGCCGAACCGAAACACACTGACCCCCTCCCCACGCTCTCAAACCCCATCATGGACAACATGGAGCCTGAAGGCTAATGGTGCTGGCAGCCAATTACTCAAGGCCGGCTTTTAGAGGCGGCGGACAGCCACGGCTCTGTGAATCAGCGCTGGCTGACTGGCCTGCTGACTGACTGACTGACTGACTGGGGGGACTGACTGACTGAATGGATGATCTGACCGACTGGATGGATGGATGGCTGACAGACTGGTTGGCTGGATGGATGGATGGATGGATGACTGATGGACTGGCTGGCTGACTAGGGACAGACAGTTATTGGCTGTTTCTCTCCCTGGCTGAATGGGACGGGGGGGAGATGACGACATCATTAGCCGCTGACAGAGAGGGGAATGGGGGAATGAACGGGGAGGAGAGGTACAGGCAGGAGCACACGCAATCCCAGACCAGCGCACACACACACACACACACACACACACACACACACACACACACACACACACACACACACACACACACACACACACACACACACACACACACACACACACACACACACACACACACACTCTCACCTGTGTTGGCCGTGTCCTCTGAGCTGGTGTCCACGGTGGTGTAGTGCTCCAGTTTAGCCGTGAGCTCCAGCTCCAGCTGCTGCAGGCTCTGCTGCCTCAGGGCCTTCTCCACGTCCTCAGTGAACTGGATCTGCTCGGCCAGGCACAGGATCTACACACAGCAACAGAGTCACGCAGGGAGTCAGA
>JAPMUY010009541.1:0-11675 GCA_026901105.3 Galaxias olidus
CACTGAGTATATATATGTAAATACATTTGACCAACTTATGTATTTCATACATATATTTATAAATATATGTAAATACGTTTAGCATTCATTGCCATACATTTAAATATATCACGTTTCTGAATGGGGATGCGACAGCAGGGCCCTTTCAACAATTCCAAAATCCAAATTTTGCAGCAAGGGTGATCGGGCTTTTGCTGTTCAAGCCCCTAAGCTTTAGAACTCCCTGGCTAATGATCTCAGGCAGGCCACCTCAGTTTCCTCTTTTAAATCACTTCTTAAAACTCACTTTTATCTTTAAAGATTTCTCTTAACCGCCACCTTTTAAATTTGGTTTTTAGTAAATTTTTTGTTATTTGAGTTATTTTACCAGATTTATTTACTGTGTGATTTTTGTGTTTTAATTATATTCTATTTTTTACTATTACTTTTATTGTAAAGCACCTTGTAACCCTGTTTTGAAAGGTGCTACATAAATAAAGTTATTATTATGGTGATTATTATTATTATTGGAACCCATGGGATTTTCCCAACGTCAAAAATGATAAGTCATTGTACAAGTAATAGAGAGGTCAGGGCAACTCGATTTCGCGGTTCTCAAAATGAAGCTGTTGTTTGAAAACGTGTTACGTGCATTTGAGGAAAATCTAAAGATATATATTTTACGAGAGTTATCCTTTTGTATAGGGTGGTCTGGTCTTCCCTATATACTGTAGTATAGTCAAATTTACAGCAGCGAGCAGATGTGCCTTGTAAACGTTAGCTGCAGGGGCGTCACTTTCACAGGAACACAGTATTATCAACATAAATAAATGAATAAATAAGTTGATAATGTAGCTTTTTATGTTGAAATTTCCTTGTCTAACTCCATAGTTTCTTATCAATGTTTAGGTTGCCAAAATAATCAATATTGAACAAGCATTAACACTTAAGACAATAGACTACTGCTGATTTTATGTCTGCAGCACTGTCCACTTGTGATACCATTGCCAGATGCCTTAAAACGAAGGTTGAGCTAACACGAGGACTGTGGACGGTTGCAACACTTTTGCATTTCTCTGTTACTCTGAGACTAATTGACATAGACCAGCCAAACATATTAAACTTAAATCTGTCTTCTAATTACCCATACAATTTAAAGATGACTACATATGACATACAGTTCACAATATTTACATGAATGGAAGAAGTCAGATGTTGCAACTGGCCCCAAGTGGGCATTTACACTTGTGTTCAGTTCAGCGCTGTCCACCAACACACGAGGACATAGTAGTGCTGCAGCGGTTATTTTAGGAGGCTGGCCTGGTCGCTGATGGTGGAAACGCAATCACATCCGCATTTTCTCGTGGAAATGCATTTCTAGTTATTATTATTATGTGATTGCGTCATGCAATCGGAAATTTATCGGAAATTATTATTATTATTATTACTATTGTTATTATTGTTAGGCCTATTTTTGGCGCATTATCTACGACAGCAGTTTTGACCCAATCGATTCCATTCCAGTTCCCACATGTCTTGGGTATTGCTGTCTAATGCGCTTACATACAGCTAAGTGATCGGTTCATGTGTTATATTTTTTATTATTATTTTTAATTGGTTTTGGCCCCATTGAAATGACTGGGGAGAGGGTTTTCACGGTCATAGACCACCATCTAGCGTTGAAGTTATATATTTACATGTTGTTACGTTTGTACCGACTGTCTTGGTTGGTTATTACCCCGACACCAGTTATAAACTGCATCAATGACTCCATCTCGTTATTTGACTTTGAAGCATGGTGTCAGAAGTGGGAAATCTAAATCATAAGTAACAAAACACCGTGCCAACAGTTTTTAGTTTGATTATTATCCTGCAATTTATCATATCCTCCTCTGTATTTTATCTGAGCTGAACTTTTGTTTATTTTTATTATTTTGTTTTATTTTGAGTGTGGATTTTATTACTTTATTTCTCATTAGTTTTTTATATGTATATATATTGTTTGTTCGCCAAGCGATGATACTACAATTTCCCCTGGAATCAATCAAGTATTTTCCATTTCATTACTGTTCTATTCCATTCCATGCTTTTAGCTCCACCAGACGGCGCAAAACGACCTTAGAATATTGTTTTGTTTGCGGGCTAATGTTTTGGAGGTTAGCATGCTAGCGCCTAAATTCTGGTTGTGAAGCGACAAGTCCCCTTTACCATTAGCAACAACTAAAAAAAAAAAAAACATTGACATTTTGGCTGCAAAAACAAAATTTTATGTTTTTTTTATCAGCAAAATTGTAAAAATGTATGCACATACGCATTCGCTAAACTAGTCGATACCTCATCATGGAATCAATTCCAGGTCTTAAGAGTAGATTCCCGATTTCAGCCGACACTAATCTTTTTGGAATCGATTGCCCAGCCCTATAGAAAGCTGGCAGTTTCAGGCAGTTCAGGAGCAGTGTTTTCTGTGAGAGAGAGTAGCTCCCTTTGGCGTGGATTATGGGCTTTGTAACTTTTCAGACCTTTCACGTGCACAAAAAGCTATTTAACATACTAAAGGAAAGAGAAAACCCCAGAAAGCATAATAGGGCCCCTTTAAGCATCAGATTCAAGGATGCTGATTGGGTAAATGTACGTATGCATATTTTGTGTCAGCCATCGGCTTTGTTGCTTCACTGACTGGGCAGTGTTTTATTGCCCCATAGGAGATTGAGAGAGAGAGAGAATAAACAGGACGTTAATATTCCCCCAAACATGATTACTTTTTTATACACGTTAAATCAAAACTGTGCCCACTATTGGCTCTTTTGGCCAGACGCCACTGTATCTAACTATAAAGGCAGGAGGTCTGTCTGATCAAAACTACCATATCCCAAACATCTCAAGTTGATTTCAAAGCGTTTTTCACATATTTATAACTGAACCTGTAGGATTTCTCGGAACACCGTAAAACTGGTGTAGTATCGGCTGGTTTTGTGTTTTTACTCGGATGCCTAATTTTAATTTACCACTGAGTCAAGGAGATTATGTGTTTAGTAATAAACCAATGTTTGGTTGTTTAATGCAGCAGTATATAACTGGTATTCCAGGAAAACAACCATGGGTTGAAGACTGTCCCCTCTGCTTCTTTGAAAATGCCACGCAAAATGTTGTACATTCTTAAAACTAAATTAGTCATCAAAACCATTTATGCAAAACATTAATTGATATTTTGCCTAAAATGATTCCATGTTGCAGCTTAATGCTTTTGCGCATTAAGATCCCAGGATCTTTTGGCTTACTAGCTAAACGATGTACCCCCTTTTTTAGGTAGCCTTAATCTATTTCCCCTTCTCTGTATCTCCAGTCAGAGAAGATTCGTGTGCTGCTACACAGGGTGGGCTTGGCTGATATCAAAGTGGGCTCTGTGGAGGAGTTTCAGGGACAGGAGTTCCTGGTCATCATCCTGTCAACGGTAAAACACAAACCCTTTGTTACACACATCAAATTATCCTCAGGGACATTGAAGAACCAGTGAACATAAATGCGATGGGGAGGTACATTTTGTTTCTCTGGCGTCAAATAATTTAATATTGTTTTTATACTTTGCCCGCTTCAAAACATGGTTGTGTATTGTCTGCATGATTTTGCGTGTGTGAGTTCTTATACAAACATGTAAACATGTTACATTTAAACATGTAATGGCATCTTTTGTTGCCTTCTTTCTATAGGTACGTTCAAATGAGCTCGCCCAAGGCGATGACCTGCAGAACGCCCTGGGTTTTCTCTCCAACCCTAAGAGATTCAATGTGGCTATAACTCGACCCAAAGCTCTGCTCATTGTCGTGGGGAACCCTCATGTTCTCATCAAGGTCAGTTTGGGACAGAGTTATGTGCGTGTACCTTTTTACTGTGTTCTTGAAAAGTTGAATGTAATAACTTAATGTGTGTTAGCAGGACCCCTGTTTCAACGCTCTCCTTCAGTATGCCTTTGATAATGGGGCGTTTATGGGCTGCGATCCCCCTCCATCTCTCAAGGCTTCACCCAAGTAGGTTGAACTCTGACCATCAACCACATGTTTTAGTTAAGCTTACAAGGTTAAAACATGGAATGCCTTTCTCATTTGCAGAACTGATGAAGAGGAGGAGAAATTTAGTCATTTAAAAAAATGCATCGTATAAGTGTCAGCTTCACCTCCTCTGCTGATAAACCTTACTCATTGTTAGCTCTATTGCGTTCTAATTTAGGTTTAATTTTTACTTATGTGAACATTCTGTGATTTGTCTTTTCACTCATTGAGCTGCATATGTCGTTGATCAAATTTAATATGGTTGAACTGAAGTGCCTTGTTCTAATTTCTGTATGCAATTATCATGCAGGCCTCTGGGTGGCAAAAATAAAGTTGGTGACACAAAAAGGATAATGTCTTTAGTTCAGTGTTATATTCTTAATTTTCGTTGTAGTTAAAATGGTTACCTTTGTCAACTAAATGTAAACCAATTTTTCAAATAAAGGATTGTATTTACTTTGTAGAATTGTTATATGCAAAAGACAAATTTTTTTGTATTGTGTCAGTTGGGATTTAGCAGTTCAGAATATCACACGTAACTCCTATTAAAATCACAGCTGCCAAATAGACAGAACTGTTTCGTAAATCTTTACTGTCATCTTATAGACGATCTTGTCCAACATCAGCAGCTAAAGAAAAGACGGGGGCTCGGAGTTCCAGCCACAGCGGAAATGTCTTGTTATCTCAGGTTGGCAGCGTCTGCCCATGAAGCCCAGGAGACTTGATGTGACAATTGAGTGCTACAAGTCTGCAGAGACTGTCAGTCTTGGTGGAGCCTTGCAGGATATAGTGATTGGGGGGGGGGGGGGGGGGGGTGGTGAAGATCAGATTAAGCCCTCTTCATCAATATATCTGTAATGAGATGGGAGTACAGCTTTTTATCAATGCCAAACCACCCCCACCTCTTTAAAAAACACCTTGATGTGGAGCTCTGATACTGTGTTGTTGTCAGACTATTTTTAACTGTGTATGAGCTTGTTTTCATACCTCTACTTCTCATAGCCTTTTTTAGAGGTACTTTTTATGGCCTGACATTGACTTCACCATTGCTGTCTTGTCTATCGGTCTAACCAAGATGGCAGACGAGTACCCAGCCACAGCCTACTAGAGCCTTATTAGTCCTCAGGCATGCCACATTTTACCAACACAAACACAAAGTCTAAGATTAGCTGGGAGATCATTAGTGGGAGAAAACAGCCCCCCAGTAGGTGAACAGCGGGGGCTACATTGTTCTCCAAAATTTCCTTGCAACTCTAATTGCCCAGTTAGCCCCCTCAGTCTCTGCTGGTAGTAGTGCTCGTCTACCTTAACCCTGCCTCCAATCATCAGGCAGTAAAAGAGATTGCCTGCTGGGGCCGTATGAGGGAGCAGTTACTAACTTCTGCCACGTGTAAACATTATAGCATGCTCTGAGTATCCCCTTCTGATGCTTCTGGCTAGAATCAGTTGGTGGTTGGTGAGAAAGGCCACCGCTTGAGCCCGACCCGTGGAACACAACGAAGCGGCAACCGTCAAAGCAGTGTGTCCAGGCCTTTAGTCTAGAGACACATCTCCACATGGAGACAGACTGCATCCACCTTACAACTATTGACATTACTGCATTGCTGCCATAGTATGTTTGTAAAAAGTCAATGATCTTTAAGTGTAACTGAAATACTGAGGAACAGAAAGAAGACAGATTATGATTGGATATATTGCCTGGTCTGCATCACTATACAAACTAATATGATGCTTTATTCATGCGAATATAAAGGCCATGATTCACGGCCAACTTTTTTGAGCAATATTACCTACACTTGCTGGCAATATTTTCTATTGAAAAGCAGCAACTTGTCATCTGGAAAATTATATCAGTGGGGCAATGCAGTGGGCAATTATTCAGGATCCTCCAATCAAAATACAGATTTTAGTCATGTGACTGCTCTTGGCTAAAGACAATCGACCTAGATGGCGGCCAACTTGCCTGAAGCAAAGAAATTAAGAGGCAACTCTCAGCGCCCTATCTGACTTCACCCCAGCATCTGTGTTCTTTATCTCTGAGCTCATCCTCACGTCTAAGGCCCAATCCCAATTGCCTATTTTACACCCCTTGGCCCTAACCCTTGGCCCTAGCCTTTCGTTTTGCTTTTTGACTTGCCCCTCGAAACGGAGTCACAAGGGCTAAGGGTTGAAAGCTGGCCCTACGAATTGGGACAACCTTTAATGATCCTCATAAGTCATCAGTAGTCGTGGAAGGCATTGATTTGATAAAATAGACGCGGAAAAAGAAAACACCTAAACAGAGTTTGTTGTCAGACATTTCAAATCTCACAATACCGTCTTCTTGCGTGGGCACCCTTTTTCAGTTGTCAGCAGCCAATCGGGAAAAAAATATGAAAAAGAAGACGGCTAGCTTAACGCCTGGGAATGCTGGTGGATCTGTTTGAGGTTTGTATGATAAACTGCAAACAAGTTGTGTTGTAGTTAGCCTATATATACATGCTAACTAGCAAGTATAGTGACTTGGTAACTAACGTTAATGTTGGGTCAACCCATTTGTGATACACACGTAATGACAAATTAACGACCGTTTACTTTATCGATTTGTGAGATCATCTGTATGCAAGTCTGACAGGAGAATACCATACACATGCACGGTGTTTGACTTAACGTATTTGTGCCATCTGCTTTTGGTTTCTTAGTTTTAACTCAAATGTCCTTCCAGTCCTGACTAAATTATGTGAAATTCTCTTTCTTTTTTTCTAGACAGGTCATCCTACATCATATCAGGAACAGGATCAAACCCCATCGACACCATCAAATAGACAATTAAAAAAGACACACGCACCATGAAGAACAGTAGTTTTTACAGGGCAAAAACAACCCTTTCAGGTTGCATCATTCTGGGTGATGGTAGCTTTTCCAGTTTGGACTCGCCAATCTGTCTAATCACACTTTACAAAGAGCCCATTAAAGGACACATGCAGGGTGCTTCAGTTATTATCCTTAAAATAAGAATCAGTTATTCCGACAGAAAGAAAGTATTGTTTTATTTGTCCATTGGCCTCAGTCAGCTTAATTTTCACTGTTACATTCTTATCATTTAACAACATTGTCATGTCGATTCAGGTGTAAAGGTATTGTGCGGTTAATGTGAATGCACCAAAATATGATAAAAACAAAGAATGAAAATAAAATGTGTGCTTCTGAAGTTACTGACACCGGAATGGTACAATCACATCGTAAACAAATCAGCCATCACACAAACAGGAACTTGTATGATGCAAGGGTAAAAAATTGCACATAACACAACCAAGCCAACATGAAATTAAGTGTTTGGCATTTTATCAATTTGTAGCTCAAACCGGCCCATGAATTGTCTGTTTACGCCTCACTCTCCTCATGGTGCTTCTGCTCTTTAGCACTTTACTGTGTTAGAAAATCCACCATGAAATATTTGTTTTCCTCTTATTCTTTTTCGGTTGGGGGGCTTGGGGTACAAATCGGAGAGGCAGCAATGAAGATGTGCCCAAAGTGGAGGGTTCGGGCTCTGGTATCAGCACTCATTGTGAGCTATACAATATCCTGAAAGAAAACAAAACATATGAGAATTAATTATCTGCCAGAACTGGATGATATGGCCATGTGTTGCGTATAACTATGCTAACTTTCTGCAAAACAAGGATGTGTCCATTCTCATATCAAAAGATAATAATCAATAAAATGCCAGGGCGTTTGATCAGATTTAAAACAAACCAACGCTATTGCTAGCGATATCTGTAACCTATAATGGTGACAAGCCCATATTATCAAAATAACAGGTATGTTAATTTTGTTGCATGGAGGACAGGTGAATCATACTGAAAATAGCATGTGTTCACGTGGGGTTTGTTCTACCACAATGACATTTGCCAGTTATCTGAAGGAGATAGAAAAGCATGAACGCTCACGATTCGTTCAACACGTTTCACGCTATCAATCGATCAAACAAGTCATCAAATACAAAAGAACACTACTTCATAACCAGGCCACTTCACAAAGCTTTGCTACTAAACTGTACTGTACTGTGTACTGGTCCTACCCTGCCAGTCTGCACTGATGTTATAGGCGCAGAAACAAGTGCAGCAACTTCACTGCAGGACTGAAGTTAATTTCGGGCATATTTCATCGATACGCCATTATAGTGGGGAAACACGACATGGAAATATGCACAAAGCAGCCTAACACTGCTGAAACGTTAGCCAACTAGCTAGAAACAATTGCCAACTAGTGATCTTTATGTTATACTTGTTATAAAGAAAAGGTATATAATACATTGAAACGATATTAAACTAAGACAGTACGAGAGTTATTGTAAATTGTTACTCTATATTAACAAAGAAAATACTTACATTTGTAGTTTTCTTTTTTTACCAGTGAAGTTTGACACCATATTGCCAGTGATTCGCAAGGCTTTCTGGGTGAATTCTCATAGCCCTCGGTTTCAAGTGTGCCTCTGGAAAATCTGTTTCGAGGGCTAAAATGGATAACCCTAGCCCTTAACCCTTCAACACAAGACAATTGGGAAATCCCTAGCCCTACGCATGAACGCGCAAAAAGGAGGGTTAGGACCAAGGGGTGTAAACTAGGCAATTGGGATTGGGCCTAACCTTCACAAACCATTTTAATCCGGTTTCTGTCCGAAACACAGCACCGAAACAGCCCTGGTTAAAATCACCAACGACCTCCTCTGTGCAGCTGACTCAGGACTAGGGATGTCACGATACCAGAAAATTTGTAGTCGATACCAATACCAGTGAAATTCCACGATTCTCGATACGAAACTCGAAACCATGGTAAAAAACTAAATAACTTAAATCCCATGTACTTCAACATACACTCCTTTTTTAAAAACATTACAAAAAACAACAGTGGCCTGTAGTCTTCAAGCAAAAAAATTAAAAGAAACAAGAATTAACAATACACAAAAGAACAGTGGCAATTCAATTAGTTAAAACAAGCAATATTGTTTTTAATTACAAACAATAATCTTTTAATAATGGCACATCTTTTCAATTGTAGTACCTGGCCAAGACATAAAAACATATGGAAATAATAAATAGGCCTTTAGCGATATGGGTCAAAAATATTAAGCCTGTTACTCTAAGATGTGGCATTGTGGGAGGGTATGTTTTCTTTTGATTTCAACTGATGCAGTGGTTCTTGTGCAAACTAGTGAATGAGACGTAAAAACAACTGTTCCACTGAATTTCCCTAGTGTGCCTGTTTCATTGCAGCATGTTAACTTAGAAGGAAATAAAGAACCAACGTAGACTAGGCTGGCGCTGTTTAAATTGGCGCATTATTCCGGAGTTCTCATGACTAAAGTCTGGAGGACGCGTGACGGGAAAGTAGCACCAGGCCTTTTTCAAATTAACAACTAATAACATTACAAAAAATAGGCCTATTTATATAATTATAAAAAGAAACATACGCGCTCATTTTATAACACGTCTTCGCGAGATCACAAGGAGAGTCAAATGTTTCCCTGCTGCGTTGGGGTGGGAACTACTACAGCTAATTCACGGGAAAAGTTTGCTATCTCTGGAAGTATACAGGGGAGGAACCAGCATACCTCAAGAGAAAGCGAACTTTTCCTGTTTATTTGGGGGGGGGGGGGGGGTTTGGCGGAGGCTGTGATTCCCTATCTATAGGTCTACTTTTTGATTTGAGTTTGCGGTAGCTTACAACAGGAAAGGCAAAACCATTACGGTTGAGCCAAACACTTTATCGTGACAAAACATTACAGGTCGTTTATTCAGGATTCTTTTAGCCTTGAAAAATTTTGCTAGAATAAAAGGGGCTGCACAGCGCCCCACGAACGAATAACCAAAGCGACGTCTTTTTGCTGGTGTTTGCTGGCTTACATACATTTTTTTAATTGCAGCCGGGACCTCCGGTAAAAAACTAACAAAAGCTGCATCTATACAGGGACTAACAAAGGATTGAAAAGGGGGAATCTAACAAACTGAATATCTGGGTTAGCACTGCCTAACAAACAAACGAACAGACAAATGACAGAGGGAATAAACCCACTAACCAACGAACAGTACACAGAACACCAAAGGATAAACTTTATCTAAGAGAGCGAGCTAACATGAATACCACAACAAACACAGAATCAGAAACTAATCTCGCTCTGCGAGACTGCCGGGGAGAAGAGTTTAAAACTAGACGGATCGGCTCCTGATTGGTCCGTCAACGGATGGCTGATGGTGTGTGATGAGGGGGGAGGGAAACAACGGAAAGCAGGCGGCAGATCTGAATGAAGGGAATAGCAAAGGGAAAAAACAGAAGGGAAGACAAAACACATACACAATACGGACACCAAAATATGGGTGGCCGTAACAGATACCATCTCCCACTCAGCACTCCTGGAGCGCCTGACTGGCATTGGGATCACTGGTGTCGCACTCCCCTGGTTCTCCTCCTATCTTGCTGACAGACAACAGTTTGTGCAGCTGGAGAACCACAGGTCCAAAAGTGCTGCAGTTACACAGGGTGTCCCCCAGGGGTCAGTATTGGGTCCACTCCTCTTCATTGTCTACCTCGTGATTATTGCTGTTCTTTCAGGCCTCCCCACCTAGCTACTAAACCAGCTACACATAATCCAGAATTCGGCTGCTCGTATCCTCACCAATACCAAGTCCATGGACCACATCACCCCAACTCTCATCCAACTACACTGGCTCCCTGTTTAATATCGCATTTAATTCAAAACTCTCCTGCTCACCTTCAAAGCCCTCCATAATCTGGCCCCCACATACATATCTGACCTCCTTCAGGACTATACCCCCTCTCGTTCTCTGCACTCCTCATCGTCTGGCCTTCTGACCATCCTCCCTCACGCCTCAGCACCATGGGTGCCAGGGCTTTCAGCTGTTCGGCACCCAGGCTCTGGAACTGTCTCCCCCCACTTATCCGACAGTCTGACACTTAATCAGCCTTCAAGTCTCAACTAAAAACGAATTTATTCAAATTGGCCCTAATTGCTCCCTTGTACTGTGCCTGGCTGTCTCCCCTTGTTAATCAGTGTTTTCAGTAATGTGCCATTGTGGTTTCCATTGTAGTTTTCTACCCCACACCCGCTTTGGTATTATTACTGTTGTTGAATCACTTTTATTTTGTATTTCATTTTCATTTATATTGTATATTGTAATTGTAATATACAGTATATTGTAAGGTGACCATGAGTGTCTTGAAAGGCGCCCGCAAATTAAATGTATTATTATTATTGTTATTATTATTAATAATAACGTTTTCATACGTTACCATGGTTACACAGGCGCCGTCAGTCACATATATGGATAATTCGGATTTAGTGAATTATTTGACGGAAATCTGTCCAAGTAACAGAACCTAGGTAGTTTACATGAGCATAGCTAGCACACTGAATAAGAGGAGTATTTTTTTTTTTAAATGCTAGTCAAGACGATAGCAGGCTAACTAATAGCTGCATTCTTAGCCACCTTGCCCATTGTCAGTTGCTCACAATATTGCCTCAAAGTTGCCCGTGTATCATGGCCTTTAGAAAAGCATCCATTCAGTGGCGTGGAAAACAATCTGCCTAAAACCCTTACATGTTCCTAACATCTTTAAGGACCAAGGTACGTTTAAACCGTTTTGTAGGTG
>JAPMUY010009542.1:2500-5000 GCA_026901105.3 Galaxias olidus
ACCCTATTGGATCGCAGAGGTCTCTGTTTGGATTTACAGGCTGTGATTTGGCCGCTGAAAAATTCATGCCCTGATTCTCAATATGTTGGTTTCGATTTGCAGAGCAGACAGCATTGACTGGAGCGAGAGGTAGAGAGGGAAAGAGGGATGGAGGGAGGGAGGGAGGGAGGGAGGGAGGGAGGAAAGGATAAATAGGGAAGGATGGAGTAGGCGGATTGCAGAAGTTATGGCAGCAGGAGAAGTAAAAAGAGAGTTAAAAAAAGAAGGATAGGGGGAAGGAAGGAGGGAGGGAGGGAGAGGGGGAGGGAGGGAGGGAGTGAGACAGGGAGGGAGGTAGGGAGGGAAGGATGGAGGGAGGGGGGGACGGAGGGAGGGAGGGAAGGAGGAATGAATGGAAATGAATGATTACATCTTAAAGAATAAAGCACACTAACAGCCTGGTCCAGTTGTCCTACTCCTCCACAGAGCGCTCCTATCAGCAGCTAGCTCCCCCTGGGCGGGTGGAGCAGGAAACACACACTCCTCCACAGAGCGCTCCTATCAGCAGCTAGCTCCCCCTGGGCGGGTGGAGCAGGAATCACACACTCCTCCACAGAGCGCTCCTATCAGCAGCTAGCTCCCCCTTGGTGGGTGGAGCAGGAAACACACACTCCTCCACAGAGCGCTCCTATCAGCAGCTAGCTCCCCCTGGGCGGGTGGAGCAGGAAACACACACTCCTCCACAGAGCGCTCCTATCAGCAGCTAGCTCCACCTGGGCGGGTGGAGCAGGAAACACACAGCCGTGTGTTAGATTGTCGGGGGTGGTAGGACATATCAGGACACGTTGACCTTATTTTTAGATATCATACACACACACTGAACATACACACACACACACACACACACACACACACACACACACACACTGAACATACACACACACACACACACACACACACACTGAACACATGCACACACACTGAACATACACACACTCACACACACACACACACACACACACTGAACATACACACACACACACACACACACACACTGAACACATGCACACACACTGAACATACACACATTGGACACACACTGAACATACACACATATACCGAACACACACACACACACACACACACACGCACACACACACACACACACACACACACACACACACACAGTACCCCCCCTGGTTAAAGCCATGAGGTGGAGATTGAAGGCAGCCGTTTCTATTTATCAGTGTGTCAGCCGTTGGAAATCATATTTCCCCTGAAGACTGTGTGAAATGACAGATATTTCCTCCCTCCCTCCCTCCCTCCCTCCCTTCCTCCCTCCATTCCTCCCTCCCTGAGGATAACTAGCTGCAGTCTAAGCCCTCCAAAGCGCTATAAGCCAACACACTGATGACATTTTGACCAGGCCCAGTGTTTCTCCCTGTAGCCTCATGCTCGGTCAGACACACACACACACACACACACACACACACACACACACACACACACACAGTGAACACACACACACACACACACACACACACACACGGTAAACACATACACACACAGTGAACACGAACACACACACACACACACAGTGAACACACCAACAACGAACACAGGCATAGCGAACACACACACACAGCGAACACGAACACACACACACACACACAGCGAACAAACACACACACACACACACACAGCGAACAAACACACACACACACACAAAATGAGCACACCAAACACGGGAATAGACATATACACGTACAAACGCACTCACATACACACACAAATACAAACACAGTGATCACACACCAAACACAGGAATACACATACATACACACATACAAAGAGACACACACATATACACACATACCAAAACAAAGAAAACTAAAAGCACGCACAAACACACACTCACACCCCAGACAAAAGGATACACACACGCTTACAAACACACCAAGCGTAAACAAACAACCCACGCACACACGTACACACACACACACACACACACACGCACACACACACACACACACACACACACACACACACACACACACACACACACACACACACACACACACACACACACAGACGTACACACACGCACGTACGCACGCACGCACACACGCACGCACGCACGCACGCACACACACACACACACACACACACACGCGCACGCACGCACGCACGCACGCACACACACACACACACACACACACACACACACACACACACACACACACACAGAGAGAGAGGCACTGTAGCACGGCGTGTCCTCCGGCTGAGCTGAGCAGGGATCTGGAGCGCCAGATGTCTGTTTCTCCAGCCCTAAGTGATCCCAGGTCAGCCCCTCTGTTGTCTGAGACCTGACCCACTGATGAACACTGCAGCCATCTCCACCCATCCAGCACTAGCTACACCCCCAGTCCCCCGTCTGCTAGCACCATCTCCAGCCATCCAGCACTAGCTACACCCCCAGTCCCCCGTCTGCTAGCACCAGCTCCAGCCATCCACCACTAGC
>JAPMUY010009543.1:0-11824 GCA_026901105.3 Galaxias olidus
TCATCTTCATATAGCAGGGTATAGTGGCCAATATTCAAATGAAAAGTAAAACTTGAAATTATGAAGTAATAGTGGGATTATATTTAAATAGAATTTTCATTTTGGTGTATTGCCAATGTATAACAAATTGAAAATGAAAAAGCAATCTCCATTTGACTTACTGTATAGTTTTACATGTCCTGTACGCAATAACCTTGCCACATTGAAAATGTTTAAAGTAAATGTTCAAATGACACTCATGATATTAAATTGCAAGGGATGGAAAGGTTTTAGCTTTAGAATTGTGCCGGTTTAGTGCCATGCTGGCAAATAAATATCTGTACCACAATGTGTTTTACCTAGCTTTTTGTTACAAATAATGCAATTACAATCAGGAAATGAAATGCCAAAAGATTGATTGGTCATTTGAGCATTTACTTTATACAATTTTCATTTTGGCAAGGTTATTGCGTACAGGACAAGTGAAACTATAAGTCAAATGGACATTGCTTTTTCATTTTGAATTTGGCAGACATTGGCCCTATACTAACATGAAAATAGAAATACAAACACATTTTTTACATTTGGATTTTAATTATGACCCAGACTATGCGCACATAACTTGAAATTGCAATCCCATTATTGCTTTATAATTTTCAAGTTCGAGCTTGGCATTTCATTTGAATTTTGTTCACTATATGGTTAACCTAAAGCAAAAATGTTTTGGATGAGACAAGCTAACAAAGTGAGAGTCATACCATTAGGGATAATTGAAGTATTTGGAACTAGCCTGTATGGCCTTTTAGTGCATTTAATAAACAATTTGTTATACTAGTGACTAGTTTATTCTTGTAGGCTTATACCATATAGGATGCTTTGTGAATAAATAATAATTTGAATCAAAATGGCATCATACAATATGTTTGTTACAGTATTTAACTTTTTTATTTAGGAGTCTCCAACAAAGTTTGTTCATTTATATCTAATAAACATTGAGAAATTGAAGAAATAAGCTCTGTAATGTTCTTGAAAAAAATGCTAAAAAGTATTTGAAAGTCCTCAAATTTGAATGTCTTGTCTGTACCCTGTTTATATTTCCCCATGTGAGGTTGGACACAATTCCATTCAGATTTTCTTTAGAATTATGAGTGATCTTTAATCTGGACTGGAACATTTAGCTGATGATTACACGTACAATGATGGGTTGACAGTAGAATGCAGTATTTTTTGTTTAAATGCAGAAATTACAGTTGGTTCAGTGTACACTAGACCGCTAGCACAAGACAATTAGACATTATTTGAAACTAATGTTGATTCAGCCTGTTCGGTGCTAGAGTGAAGGTTGTGTTTTCAATGAGTCTGAATGTTTTTTTGAGATCCATCGTTTCTTTTGATTGACATTGTCGAGTGGTGATTTGAGCATACTGGTAAATTCTTGACCTGTGTGGGTCCCTGGATTGTTTTTGTCCGTCGTTTTGTATTAATGCTTCAAAAAAGTTGTACACACTACATTGTGAGAGATACTTACTTGGTAATATTATAAGTGATGTCAAATTTAGCATGCTTGAGTTGACCTTGTTATGATTTGAGCATATCGTTATGCTAATTGTACTACTTGTGAGGGTTTCTTGACAATATTTGTTTTGTGTTGGTAATTGATTTCCAATAATAAATACATTTGCATAAAGCAAGCATTTTGTGTCCACTCCCAAGTTGATAGAGTATAAAAAAACTAGAGAAATGTCCCTTGAAGATACATTTTTAACAGAAAATATGTAATGAATTTGCGACACCCATGCAATTAACATCAATTAATTTGGTTTTAATTGTTTGACAGTCCTAAGCCTACTTCCAAAACATCAATTGTATCTCTGAAAAACACCATTAAGGTACACTGCTCTTGAGCTTTTTTTTGCGATCAGATAATTTTGACCAAAATAGATGCTTTGTTAAAAACATCTGGTAACATCCAGGATAGATATATTTCCTTCCATATTAATTGATAAGGAATTATTAGTATAGAAAAAGGAAATGAAGTGCTCAGTTTAAATGTTGTTAAATGCAATTTTCTCGATAAATGTATTTGCTTATTTAAACAGGGCACTTATATGGGGTTCTGTATATTTGTTTACTTGTAGTGGTCACCACCCTTCCATATAACTGTCAACGTTGTTTAATCAAACGGAATCTCATATCTCTCTTATATACAGCAAATATAGGCTTAATAATAAACATATATTGTATTCGAAAAAGGTGCGCAGCTTGACCTGGATGCTATTTCATCACTAATAATAATATTCCAAATAATAATAACAATTATTGAACTCATTTTCAAATCTTTGAAATTTTGTATCATTATTTTATACATTTTATATTGCTGGAACATCTGGCCACATAAAACAGTATTCCTCATTTTTTGTGAAACATTTTTTACTTAGACAGTCAATGGGCTCTCTTTTGCCACCTTGATGTCATCACTGATTTGAACATGGAATTAAATAGAGTTCCAAGGTAAATAGCCCATTTGATGCAACTTACATCGTAAAGTTATAACATTATAATCTTTTGTCAATGCCTATTCTTTTTTGCATGATTAGTAATTTATTTGGATTTATTGAGCTACTGTAATGGCTTGTTTTATTTAAATCACAAAGCTTCTATTTAATCATTTATGTTGGACTCATAGCCTCAAAAATATAAGCAATAAGAAATCCATCATTGGGTACTAATAAGGTGATCAATATACATTAACTATATTATAGTCTATTATCATTCCAAACCCTTCCAAACCCTTCTGGTTAATTACAGAAATTAAATCTTACCAGAAAATGTCCTGAATCTGAATACAAGTATGTTATGCAGCATACAGTATAATCCAGGATGAATTAAATGCCACTTGGGATGTTGTGTGCCTTAACCTGCTATGCCTTCTTCATAGGTGTGAAAAGACACCTCTAAGGATAGAGATGGCACTTTTGCTTATAAAGGTATGTTTTAAAACCTGTTGCAAATCCTGTTCGGCTGCTTTTAGGAGCAGTGAGTGAAGCATTGCAATTTCTCTTGTAAATTAGTTGGCTACATTCCTGAGAGCATGGCACTGAGAGCATGATCCACAGGCACAATCCTGGAGCAGTGACACAACATGCATGGGCACATTATTTACCATCAAGTTGAGTGCTAAAATATGATTGTACTTAATATTTTACAGTGCTGAAATTTGGGAATCTGGTCATTTTAATTTGCTCAATGTCTGGTTCGAAAACTTTGAGGTTTTTCCTAATTGCTGAGATGTGTTTCTCTGATTGAGGCCAGCCCAGAGGTATTCTCATATTTTCATCTGTCCAGGCTATCTGGTGATTTATTGATCATTCATCAGATGTTTTTTGTTTCCATTTAGTTCATAAAGTGATTTTAATTCTACTGAATCATCCCCAATCGTTTCCTGAACAGATAATAATATGCCTGTACTGTGCGTCCTCGTCTATCTTTTATCTCATCCAAACCATACATTTATTTTAGGACTTTCAATCACTAATTATGGCAAATTAATCAGTGCTTTAAGGATTTTAAAGCAACCATAGGTAACTTTTTTGTATTAACGTATTATCAATACATTTCTTCTAATTGTTTATGATTGTCAATGGGAGAATGAAAAAATTGCGGTTCAGATTTGAAGTCTCAAATTTTATCAAAGATTTTGTCTGCCACCGGGTACGATCTGCCGCGAAACTGACGAATAGTTTTATGGCACAAGGAGGTGCGTCACTAAATCAGGAAGAGATCCCCATACTTGGAGGAAATTTGTTGATTGTGCTAGCGATATGCAGTGACCACAACTCCACAAGCATCTTGTAGGTTTTCCTTCTGATGGTTAGGGAAAATAATTACACCAAGCAGTGTATGGGGTCGCTAAAATCCCTTTCCCTCCTACCGACACTTACCAATAGTAGCTTAAAACAAAGAATAAGTTGAAATGTTTTTCTGCCTGTATTAAAACATATTGTCTGTCCAGCAATGCCAATGTGAGCTATTGGTTAGGCATCTTATCTCCTGTCACGCCACGGTGTGGGGTTCATCTGTGTAGCTCATTGGTTTCACCTGTCCTTGTTTGTATCATTGCGTCCACCTGAGTTCATGTGCATTTCATTGGTTCCTTTGTATTTTAGGTTTGGTATTCTGGTATTGAGGTCCAGTCGTATGTGTTTATATTTGTGGATTCATTGTTAAATGTCACGTGCCTTTCAAGCCTGTTTTTGTGCTTTTTTTGGAAATTAAAGACTGTTGTTCTCACCACTCACCGGCGCCTGGGTCTCTCTTCCCTGCTAGACCATTACAACCAACTATTTGAGACCTTAGTAAATCAGCCCCTAGGTGTCCTTGATTGCTTCAGTATGCTGTCAATACACACACACACACACACACACACACACATAGTAGCCTTTTAAATCTGAATTATTCAACAACCTACTCAAAGAGATTGCATAATGATGATATCAAAGAGGTCTGACCGTTCTATTCTATCAAAAGAGTTCTATTCTATTAAATCATGAATCAACAAACTTCCAACCCATCATTACAATCTGTAAACCTCTGTGCTTCATCAAAGGTTTTATGAATAATGCTTTTCTCTCCCCAGTTTTATCCTTTATTAACAAAATCAAATATATTTGGCCTAATGTAAAATGAAAATGCGAGAAAATATGTTTGACACTTTTTATAATTTGTCCATTAATAAAAAAACATTAACAACATTTACATTACAAAATTGCTGCATATTACACCAATGATTAGTGATTGGTCCCTTAGAACTAAGACAACTCTTAAATAATTGAAAAAGTAAGAAAAAAAAGGTAAGCATGTACAGTTGTAGAGCTGAACTAAGCGAGCATTACTCTCGTTAGGTTTTTGTTTGACGTACACAATGTATAATCAAAATATTTTATAAAAATACACATTTTTCCTTATAGAAAGATTTACAGTGAAAATGTTTAAACAATAGACTTCACCTTATAATGTTATTTGGTCTCATCGTGCTTTATTTACATAAAGACGCACAGCTCGTTGCTCATTATTACTTAGGCCTACTGAATTTATAAAATTAAAGGGTTGAATAAAAAACTTAAAAGCATGGTCTTGAGTCAAATAGAATTAATTTGAACATCACTTGTAATGATTAACTCATTCTGTTTGGAATAACTATAACAAAGTGAGTCACACAAAATCGACAATAGTGTAACAACATAATTTCTTATGTTGGCAATAAATAGAGAAACTCCCTTTGTTGATTACATGGTTAATGACAGACACAGAATACAGTTCAACATAGAGCTTTGGTAAAGTGTATCACTTGCTGTAGTTACCAAAAGCACGGTTGCTCTTATTAGTTATTATCAATGAGGAATTACTTTGTATTTAGTTTATCAAGGTTGATTGATAGTGTAGAAGTGCGGACTGCAGGCTTTCCAGTCCAGTCTTCATAATGCTGAGAGATGTCAGTGAAGGCATTGACTATATATTTGCATACATCTCTGTCAGAAGCAGAAGAGTGACTGTTAAAGCTGCCAAAGTAAGTGCTGTGGGTCCAGGTGGACTTCCTGAAATATCAGAAATAAAAATAGTATTCATTATTGGTGAAAAAAAAACTACACATTAACTGCTTTGCCTTTCTTTCTTTTTAACAAATTAAATAGGTCTATAGAGATAATGTTGGCATATTGAGTAGGCCTCAACGGTTAGATATTTTAAGTGCATGTCTATTGGATCTTGCTCTGTGTCTAATGTTGAGGAGATCAACATCCTGCTGGTTTTGATTTCACCTTTTAAAACTTGCAAGTCTATTGAATACATTTTTACTTAAGAAAAATAATAGTTATGCTAATTCTAAAATCAAGATATGTCCAAATAAGTTAATGATAGTATTGGGAGCTGAGACACTTCAGCTGCTGGCCTTACCTCCAGAGGTTGTAGCTGCTGTTGTAGTGGTTATTGGAGCGGCTGTTGTAGCGGTGGTTGGAGCGGTGGTTGGAGCGACTGTTGGATCAGCTGTTAGTTCATAAAGCAAAAGATGTCGAACTAAGTTAGTAACAGTAAGGCATTGAGAGCTGAAATACTATAGCTACTGGTCTTATTCTTATTTCTTCTTAAGGAAGAAGATTTAAAAGAAAAAATACAGAGCCTTGGCTTGTAAGTTTTCTTTAAAGTTCTGATAATAACACCCAGGTCGGTGCTACACATTTGCGACCAAACTGTGAGTCCCCCCACTACACTGTAAAGCACTTAGGGTGTCTAGAAAAGCGCTATATTAAATGCAATCATTATTATTGTTATTGTTATTTTTTTACTGATAGCTGTTATAGTTCGAGGTATGAAAAATGTGTACATTGATACATGCTTCTGTCCAACAGAGTTTTAACAAGTCACTATTTGTCAAGTGACAAGTAGTATCAGCCTCAAATCCTCCGATGTAAGTATAAGGCGAGTCTCGAGTTTCAAGGCAAGTCGAACTACAAAGTGAAGTACGCTGAGTGGAGTCACAAAGTGAAATGATGTTCAAACAATTAGATGATCCATAAGCTAGGCCTTTTCTGTACACTAAAATGGTGTTACCTGCTTGTGTAAAATGTATACAGCCCTGTATCCCTATGATATATTTTTATATTGCTTTCCTGTTGGCAAACTAGTGCTGTAGTATGTTAAAGTATATTTTAACAATATAGTTAGTGAAGTCTAAGGTGACCAACGTTGTGACTAAAGACATGCAAAGTTTTGGGAATGAATTCGAACTCAAAAGTGATGTGATATAAGCGCCATTCTTTGTTATCTAGTCAATTGAAATGTATCTAAACGTATCCAGTGCTTGGAGTTCAGTTACATGCCTATACATACAAATATGTAACTTTTGATTTTGTATGCAGCCAGTGCTGGTTAAAGTGCTTACGGCTGGAGATAATAGTAGGATCGATGGGCAGGGTGATGTTGCCGTCTCTTATGGCAGTGAGCAGAGTTTCCTCAGTCATATTTCCACTGGGAGTTGCTGACTGATTGTTGAATATGAGGGTCATATCAACAACTATAGATCCACTCCTGTTGTGTGAAAATAAAATAAAATCAATTACTCAAAAGTTGATAGTGGAAGCCAACAATTTCAATATACACAGGATAGGATGTTATAATATCCATTATGCCATATTCCAAGATGAGCACTTCAAAAGACAATATTTTAGAATGGACTTGGGTTGACAGCAGATATGTCATTAAGGTTTTCAAGTGGGCACCCTCCATCCCAGATGTTTCATTAATTTGAGCCCACGACACCTCCAGAAGGCTTAACGGTGAGCAATGACGTCTCAGAGCCACCCACCTCTATATCCACTCTCGGCACGGCCAGATATAAAAAAAAGTAAAAAAAAAGCTGTTTATTAAACTAGGAGATACCCCTATACCTGTCCCTAATTCCTATTCCTGCAGGCTTTCAATGCCAACTGCAGGGATACTTACCACCTGAAAAGAAGATAATCTTTCCTTACTCTGTTACTACAGGCTTAATATATGACGCTCTGCAGATATCCCTATACCTATCCATATTCCCTATGCCTGCCTGCACTTTCTGCCAACTCTGCAGGGATACCACCTGAGAAGAAGATAATCTTGCCCTACTCTGTTCCTGCAGGCTTGATAAATGACGCTCTGCAGGAAAGACTTACCTTTTATACCTTTGTCCTGAGATTAAACTACTTCTTGGTTTTTCAGCATGATGTTCTATACTTTAGTGCCCATATAGCATCCTTCCTTTTCAGCCACTGGCTACTTCTTTCTGCTATATCTGATATAGCTTTTATGGTCTGGAGCAAATCTTTTCCACAGGGCACACCTTTGTTCTCCAACCTCGCTGTTCTGCCTCAGCTGCTAATTTGCTATAGCGGAGTTTCTTTCTTTCGTAAGCCTCATCTATTGCTTCTTCCCACGGGACTGTTAGCTCTACAAAATAAACAATTTGCTGTGTGTCGGACCAGAGTAATAAGTCTGGTCTTAAGTTGGTTGTTGCAATCTCCGATGGAACTCTCAGTTGTTGGCCGACATCAGCAAGCATTTTCCAATCACATGCTCTCCTCAGCTGCCCTGAGCTTTGTTTTGCTCTATAACTCTTCTTTCCCGAAACTCCCTCCATGACAAAGCAAATGTGATGCATGTCGCCCTCTTCTCCAATTGGCAGGGCATTAACTGTTGAGTGCCTATGCTCTATTGCTTCTGCCAAACATTTTAGTACTTGATTGTGGCGCCAGGTGTGTCTTCCTTGAGTATGGCTCATCTTGCACCCAGCCATTATGTATTTGAGATTAGCCGTCCCACCATAAAGGGGCAAGTTGGATCCTCACCTACCCATTGTAGGTTGCCCTGACAATGAAGCTAATTCTTGTGGATTCCATTCACCACAAGTCCTTCCAGATAATTTCCTCTGCTCTACACTTTCCTAACATAAATGGTATGTTAAATAAAACATTTTTATTACCTGAAATTGTTTACTCTTGATCGACGGAAGCTTGAGAATCTTCTCTTATAAATGTTGTTAACCTGAACATAGAATTGAAAAAATAAGCAGAGGCACCTGGTCAATGTTCAGAGCTGTATTAAATCATTTAAATGACTGCATTTTACCTCAGAATTATTACAATTCTATCTAATTTTATTCTAATTCAAATCTTTCATGTGTTTATTCAGTAGTTGTGTGTTTCAGTCTAACCTGTGAGACTACTTCATTAGCCAGCATTTGAAATGCTGAGGAGGAACTGTTGGAGAGATCTTTAGTAAATGTACGGTTGAGGCTGAACCCAAGTGGCCGTGTGCCTTCATCGGATGTAGGTGGGTTTGTTGATGCTGTTGTTGGACTGGGTGTAGATGCAGCAGTTGTGCCAGTTGTTGGATTGGAAGTAGAAGTTACATTGACTGTTGTTGAAGTTGCATTGACTGATGGAGTAGTTGCCTTCGCTGGAGGTGATGTTGCATTGGCTGGTGAAGAGGTTTGATTCAATGGTGGAGATGTTGCATTGGGTGGAGGTAAAGTTGCATTGGCTGGAGGTGAAGTTGCATTGACCGGAGGTGAAGTTGCATTGGCCGGAGGTGAAGTTGTATTGGCTGGAGGTGTAGTTGCATTGGCTGGAGGTGTAGTTGCATTGGCTGGAGGTGAAGTTCAATGGTGGAGATGTTGCATTGCTGGAGAGAAGTCAATGGTGGAGATTGGCTGGAGGTGAAATTGTATTGGCTGGAGGTGAAGTTGTATTGGCTGGTGGAGAGGTTCCATTCAATGGTGGAGATGTTGCATTGACTGGAGGCGAAGTTGCATTGCATTGGCTGGACGGGAAGTTGCATTGGCTGGAGGGAAGTTGCATTGACTGGAGGTGAAGTTGCATTGGCTGGAGGTGTAGTTGCATTGGCTGGAGGTGAAGTTGCATTGGCTGGAGGTGAAGTTGTATTGGCTGGACGGGAAGTTGCATTGGCTGGTAGGAGAAGTTCCATGCATTGGCTGGAGCATTGGCTGGAGGTGAAGTTGCATTGACCGGAGGTGAAGTTGCATTGGCCGGAGGTGAAGTTGTATTGGCTGGAGGTGTAGTTGCATTGGCTGGAGGTGAAGTTGCATTGGCTGGACGGGAAGTTGCATTGGCTGGACGGGAAGTTGCATTGGCTGGTGGAGAGGTTCCATTCAATGGTGGAGATGTTGCATTGGGTGGAGGTAAAGTTGCATTGGCTGGAGGTGAAGTTGCATTGACTGGAGGTGAAGTTGTATTGGCTGGACGGGAAGTTGCATTGACTGGACGGGAAGTTGCATTGGCTGGTGGAGAGGTTCCATTCAATGGTGAAATGGTGGACTGGAGGTGGAAGTTGCATTGGCTGGAGGTGAAGTTGCATTGGCTGGAGGTGAAGTTGCATTGGCTGGAGGTGTAGTTGCATTGGCTGGAGGTGAAGTTGCATTGACTGGAGGTGAAGTTGTATTGGCTGGAGGCTGAAGTTGTATTGGTGGAGAGGTTACATTCAATGGTGGAGATGTTGCATTTGGAGGCGAAGTTGCATTGGCTGGAGGTGCAGTTGCATTTGCTGGAGGTGATCTTGCATTTCCTGGTGGTGAAGTTGTATTGGCTGGAGGTGAAGTTGCATTGGCTGGAGGTGTAGTTGCATTGGCTGGAGGTGTAGTTGCATTGGCTGGAGGTGAAGTTGCATCGGCTGGAGGTGAAGTTGCATCGGCTGGAGGTGAAGTCGCATTGGCTGGTAGAGAAGTTCCATTCAATGGTGGAGATGTTGCATTGACTGGAGGTGAAGTTGTGGCTGGAGGTGAAGTTGCATTGGCTGGAGGTGAAGTTTTATTAGCTGGAGGTGTAGTTGTATTGGCTGGAGGTGAAGTTGCATTTGCTGGAGGTGAAGTTGCATCGGCTGGAGGTGAAGTTGTATTGGCTGGATGGGAAGTTGAATTGGCTGGACGGGAAGTTGCATTGGCTGGTGGAGAGGTTCCATTCAATGGTGGAGATGTTGCATTGACTGGAGGCGAAGTTGCATTGGCTGGAGGTGAAGTTGCATTGGCTGGAGGTGAAGTTGCATTGGCTGGTGGAGGAAGTTACATTCAATGTTGCAGAGGTGTAGTTGCATTGACTGGAGGTGAAGTTGCATTGACTGGATGGTGAAGTTGCATTGGCTGGAGGTGAAGTTGCATTGGCTGGTGGAGGTTCCATTCAATGGTGAAGTTGCATTGGCTGGAGGTGAAGTTGTATTGGCCATGGGAAGTTGTATTGGCTGGAGGTGAAGATGCATTCCTGGGTGTGGTTGCATTGGCTGTTGTAGTGCATTTGGAAAATAGTTTCAGATGGAGGTAAAGTTGTATCACGGGAAGTTGCATTCTGGACGGGAAGTTGCATTGGCTGGTGGAGAGGCTCAATGGTGGAGATGTTGCATTGACTGGAGGCGAAGTTGTATTACTGTTGCAATATGAGTCATATGGCTGGAGGTGTAGTTGCATTGGCTGGAGGTGAAGTTGCATCCAAATAAAATATATTTAAGATGTTTATTCGTAAATAAATATGTTTTTTAGTGCCATTTTTTACCTGAAATAGTTTGGGCAGGGTGATGTTACTCTTGATCAGATTTCCAGGAAGTCTGAGAATATTTTCTCTATAGATATGTTGAAAATTTATCTGAACATAGAATTGAAAAAATAAGTTTACTCTTGAGGCACCTTATATATGGTCAATGTTCAGTGCTGGGTTCAGTGCTGTATTAAATCATTAATATGACTGCAATTTACCTTGGAATTGTTACAATTCTATCTAATCTTATTCTTATTCAAATCTTTCATGTGTTTATTCAGAAGTTGTCTATTTCAGTCTAACCTGTGAGACTATTTCGTCAGCCAGCATTTGAAATGCTGAGGAGGAAGTGTTGGAGAGATCTTTGGTAAATGTACGGTTGAGGCTGAACCCAAGTAGCCGTGTGCCTTCATTGGATGTAGGTGGGTTTGTTGATGCTGTTGTTGCAGTTGTTGGAGCAGTAGTTGGAGTGGCGCTTTGAGCAGCTGTTGGAGTGGTAGTTGGTGCAGCTGTTGTAGAGTTTGTTGAAGCAGCTATTGGTGAAGTAGTTGGAGTAGCTGTTGGAGTGGCAGTTAGTGCCGTTGTTGTAGAGTTTGTTGGGGCACCTGTTGTTGCAGCGGCAGTTTGAGCAGCTGTTGGCATGGTAGTTAGAATGGCTGTTGTTGCAGCAGTTGGAGTGGCAGTTGTAGAGTTTGTTGGAGCAGCTGTTGGTGCAGCGGTTAGAGTGGCTGTTGTAGCAGCAGTTGGTGCAGTAGTTGTAGAGTTTGTTGGAGCAG
>JAPMUY010009544.1:0-2500 GCA_026901105.3 Galaxias olidus
GTGTTGGTTGTCGGGCAGGTTCAAGGACACCATGATAACAAAGGTTATCATGCTACAATGTAACACTATTAATCTTTCATTGTGTTGGTTGTCGGGCAGGTTCAAGGACACCATGATAAACATGGTATTGTCACGCTACCCTGTAACACTGTATTAATCTTTACTGCTGGTTGTCGGTGCAGGTTTAAGGACACCATGGTAACCAGCGTTGTCACGCTCCACTGTTACACTGTGTATTAATCTTTTACACTGCTGGTTGTCGGTGCAGGTTCAAGGACACCATGGTAACCAGCGTTGTCACGCTCCACTGATACACTGTGTATTAATCTTTTACACTGCTGGTTGTCGGTGCAGGTTCAAGGACACCATGGCCAACACGGTGGGTCACCGGGCCACAGAGATGGCCCTGGAGCTGGGGCTGCTGTACAGCGCTCCAGAGGCCCTGAAGATCGGCCTGGTGGACCGGCTGGTGCCAGAGGACCAGGTCCTCCCCGCCGCACAGGAGGCCATGGCCAAGTGGCTGGCTATCCCCGGTAGGACCAACACCAAAACTGTGTCTGTATCTGAAGCTATCCCCGGTAGGACCAAAACTGTGTCTGTATCTGAAGCTATCCCCGGTAGGACCAACAATGTGTCTGTATCTGAAGCTATCCCCGGTAGGACCAAAACTGTGTCTGTATCTGAAGCTATCCCCGGTAGAACCAAAACTTAAACTGTGTCTGTATCTGAAGCTATCCCCGGTAGAACCAAAACTTAAACTGTGTCTGTATCTGAAGCTATCCCCGGTAGGACCAAAACTGTGTCTGTATCTGAAGCTATCCCCGGTAGGACCAAAACTGTGTCTGTATCTGAAGCTATCCCCGGTAGGACCAACACCAAAACTGTGTCTGTATCTGAAGCTATCCCCGGTAGAACCAAAACTTAAACTGTGTCTGTATCTGAAGCTATCCCCGGTAGGACCAACACTGTGTCTGTATCTGAAGCTATCCCCGGTTGGACCAAAACTGTGTCTGTATCTGAAGCTATCCCCGGTAGGACCAAAACTGTGTCTGTATCTGAAGCTATCCCTGGTAGGACCAAAAACTGTGTCTGTATCTGAAGCTATCCCGGTGGGACCAAAACTGTGTCTGTATCTGAAGCTATCCCGGTAGGACCAAAACTGTGTCTGTATCTGAAGCTATCCCGGTAGGACCAAAACTGTGTCTGTATCTGAAGCTATCCCCGGTAGGACCAACACTGTGTCTGTATCTGAAGCTATCCCCGGTAGGACCAACACTGTGTCTGTATCTGAAGCTATTCCCAGTAGGACCAAAACTGTGTCTGTATCTGAAGCTATCCCCGGTAGGACCAACACTGTGTCTGTATCTGAAGCTATCCCTGGTAGGACCAAAACTTAAACTGTGTCTGTATCTGAAGCTATCCCCGGTAGGACCAACACTGTGTCTGTATCTGAAGCTATTCCCAGTAGGACCAAAACTGTGTCTGTATCTGAAGCTATCCCCGGTAGGACCAAACTGTGTCTGTATCTGAAGCTTATCCCTGGTAGGACCAAACTTAAACTGTGTCTGTATCTGAAGCTATTCCCAGTAGGACCAAAACTGTGTCTGTATCTGAAGCTATCCCCGGTAGGACCAAAACTGTGTCTGTATCTGAAGCTATCCCTGGTAGGACCAAAACTTAAACTGTGTCTGTATCTGAAGCTATCCCTGGTAGGACCAACACCAAAACTGTGTCTGTATCTGAAGCTATCCCCGGTAGGACCAAAACTATGTCTGTATCTGAAGCGATCCCCAGTAGGACCAAAACTGTGTCTGTATCTGAAGCTATCCCCGGTAGGACCAAAACTAAAACTCTGTCTGTATCTGAAGCTATTCCCAGTAGGACCAAAACTGTGTCTGTATCTGAAGCTATCCCCGGTAGGACCAAAACTAAAACTGTGTCTGTATCTGAAGCTATCCCCGGTAGGACCAAAACTAAAACTGTGTCTGTATCTGAAGCTATCCCCGGTAGGACCAAAACTAAAACTGTGTCTGTATCTGAAGCTATCCCCGGTAGGACCAAAACTAAAACTGTGTCTGTATCTGAAGCTTTCCCCGGTAGGACCAAAACTAAAACTCTGTATCTGAAGCTATCCCCGGTAGGACCAAAACCAAAACTATCTTTGTCTGAATGGTGTATGGGCTGTCTAATGGGATGGTGGTGGGGCTTAGAAAACATGTATTATTATTATTATTATTATTATTATTATTATTATTAATAATAATAATAAAAAATTATAATAATCATAATAATAATAATCTCTTTATATTCCATGTTGGCAGACCACGCCCGGCAGATCACCAAGTCCATGATGAGGAAGCCCACGGTGGACAAGCTGCTGTCCAACAGAGAGGCCGACACACACAACTTTGTCAGCTTCATCACCAAAGACTCCATCCAGAAGTCTCTACGCATGTACCTGGAGATGCTCAAGAAGAGAAAGGCATAGAGCGAACACACA
>JAPMUY010009544.1:7500-11547 GCA_026901105.3 Galaxias olidus
ATGTGTTGCGTGTGTATGAGCGGGCTTCGTATGTGTTGCGTGTGTATGAGCGGGCTTCGTATGTGTTGCGTGTGTATGAGCGGGCTTCGTATGTGTTGCGTGTGTATGAGCGGGCTTCGTACGTGTTGCGTGTGTATGAGCGGGCTTCGTATGTGTTGCGTGTGTATGAGCGGGCTTCGTATGTGTTGCGTGTGTATGAGCGGGCTTCGTATGTGTGTTGCGTGTGTATGAGCGGGCTTCGTATGTGTGTTGCGTGTGTATGAGCGGGCTTCGTATGTGTTGCGTGTGTATGAGCGGGCTTCGTATGTGTTGCGTGTGTATGAGCGGGCTTCGTATGTGTTGCGTGTGTATGAGCGGGCTTCGTATGTGTTGCGTGTGTGTATGAGCGGGCTTCGTATGTGTTGCGTGTGTATGAGCCGGGCTTCGTACGTGTTGCGTGTGTATGAGCGGGCTTCGTACGTGTTGCGTGTGTATGAGCGGGCTTAGTATCTGTAGAGTGTGTAAGAGAGGGCTACGAAAGTGTTGCGTGTGTATGAGCGGGCTTCGTATGTGTTGCGTGTGTATGAGCGGGCTTCGTATGTGTTGCGTGTGTATGAGCGGGCTTCGTATGTGTTGCGTGTGTATGAGCGGGCTTCGTACGTGTTGCGTTCGTATGAGCGGGCTTCGTATGTGTTGCGTGTGTATGAGCGGGCTTCGTATGTGTTGCGTGTGTATGAGCGGGCTTCGTATGTGTGTTGCGTGTGTATGAGCGGGCTTCGTATGTGTTGCGTGTGTATGAGCGGGCTTCGTATGTGTTGCGTGTGTATGAGCGGGCTTCGTATGTGTTGCGTGTGTATGAGCGGGCTTCGTATGTGTTGCGTGTGTATGAGCGGGCTTCGTATGTGTTGCGTGTGTATGAGCGGGCTTCGTATGTGTTGCGTGTGTATGAGCGGGCTTCGTATGTGTGTTGCGTGTGTGTGAGCGGGCTTCGTATGTGTTGCGTGTGTATGAGCGGGCTTCGTATGTGTTGCGTGTGTATGAGCGGGCTTCGTATGTGTTGCGTGTGTATGAGCGGGCTTCGTATGTGTGTTGCGTGTGTATGAGCGGGCTTCGTATGTGTTGCGTGTGTATGAGCGGGCTTCGTATGTGTTGCGTGTGTATGAGCGGGCTTCGTACGTGTTGCGTGTGTATGAGCGGGCTTCGTATGTGTTGCGTGTGTATGAGCGGGCTTCGTATGTGTTGCGTGTGTATGAGCGGGCTTCGTACGTGTTGCGTGTGTATGAGCGGGCTTCGTACGTGTTGCGTGTGTATGAGCGGGCTTCGTATGTGTTGCGTGTGTATGAGCGTGCGGGTCACACATTGGTCTTCCAGCGAGCGCGGGCGTCAGCGGCCACATCGTAGAGAGCGTCCACCTCCTTCAGAGCAAAGTCTGGAGACGCGTGCTGAGGGATCAGGACAAACTCCTTCACCTCTGGGAGAGAGACAGAGACAGAGAGAGAGAGAGAGAGAGAGAGAGAGAGAGAGACAAAGATAATATATATATATATATATATATATATATATATATATATATATATATATAAAGAGATAAAGAGAGAGCGAGAGAGAGAGAGAGAGAGACATAGAGAGAGAAATAGAGAGAGGGAGAGAGAGAGCAAGAGAGAGAGAAAGAGAGAGAAATAGAGAGAGGGAGAGAGACATGCAGGAGAAATCCAGGAGTTAAATATATTTTCTCAAGAAGCATTAAATATGGGTCTAAACAATGTGTGTTACCATGACCACTAGTTACTAAAGCAATACGTTAATAATCTCCCTCTCCTCTTCCTCCCTCTACGCTCTCCAACCACTGTTGTTATAATCTCTCTCTCCTCTTCCTCTTCCTCCCTCTTCCCTCTTCTACCAGTGTAGCTGTAATTTCACTCTCCTCTTCCTCCCTCTACCCTCTCCAACCACTGTAGTTATATTCTCACTCTCCTCTCCTCTTCCTCTTTCTCCCTCTAGGTTCTACTAGTGTAGTTATCTCCCCCTCCTCCCCTACCAGTCTGACTAATCTCCCTGTCCTCTTCCTCTTCCTCTTCCTCTCCTCTTCCTCTCCTACCAGTCTGACTAATCTCCCTGTCCTCTCCTCTTCCTCCCCTACCAGTCTGACTAATCTCCCTGTCCTCTCCTCTTCCTCCCCTACCAGTCTGACTAATCTCCCTGTCCTCTCCTCTTCCTCTCCTACCAGTCTGACTAATCTCCCTGTCCTCTCCTCTTCCTCCCCTACCAGTCTGACTAATCTCCCTGTCCTCTTCCTCTTCCTCCCTCTTCCTCCTACCAGTCTGACTAATCTCCCTGTCCTCTCCTCTCTTCCTCCCCTACCAGTCTGACTAATCTCCCTGTCCTCTTCCTCTTCCTCCCTCTTCCTCCTACCAGTCTGACTAATCTCCCTGTCCTCTCCTCTTCCTCCCCTACCAGTCTGACTAATCTCCCTGTCCTCTTCCTCTTCCTCCCTCTTCCTCCTACCAGTCTGACTAATCTCCCTGTCCTCTCCTCTTCCTCCCCTACCAGTCTGACTAATCTCCCTGTCCTCTTCCTCTTCCTCCCTCTTCCTTCTACCAGTCTGACTAATCTCCCTGTCCTCTCCTCTTCCTCCCCTACCAGTCTGACTAATCTCCCTGTCCTCTTCCTCTTCCTCCCTCTTCCTCCTACCAGTCTGACTAATCTCCCTGTCCTCTCCTCTTCCTCTCCTACCAGTCTGACTAATCTCCCTCTCCTCTTCCTCACTCTACCCTCCCCTACCAGTCTGACTAATCTCCCTGTCCTCTTCCTCCCTCTACCCTCCCCTACCAGTCTGACTAATCTCCCTCTCCTCTTCCTCACTCTACCCTCCCCTACCAGTCTGACTAATCTCCCTGTCCTCTTCCTCTCCTCTTCCTCCCCTACCAGTCTGACTAATCTCCCTGTCCTCTTCCTCTTCCTCCCTCTTCCTCCTACCAGTCTGACTAATCTCCCTGTCCTCTTCCTCTTCCTCCCTCTTCCTCCTACCAGTCTGACTAATCTCCCTGTCCTCTTCCTCTTCCTCCCTCTTCCTCCTACCAGTCTGACTAATCTCCCTGTCCTCTCCCCCTCCTCTCCTACCAGTCTGACTAATCTCCCTGTCCTCTTCCTCTCCTCTACCCTCTCCTACCAGTCTGACTAATCTCCCTGTCCTCTTCCTCTTCCTCCCTCTTCCTCCTACCAGTCTGACTAATCTCCCTGTCCTCTCCCCCTCCTCTCCTACCAGTCTGACTAATCTCCCTCTCCTCTTCCTCTCCTCTACCCTCCCCTACCAGTCTGACTAATCTCCCTCTCCTCTTCCTCTCCTCTACCCTCTCCTACCAGTCTGACTAATCTCCCAGTCCTCTCCTCTTCCTCTCCTGCCAGTCTGACTAATCTCCCTGTCCTCTTCCTCTTCCTCCCTCTTTCTCTCCTACCAGCGTAGTCCGAAGAGAACGCGACGACGAAGGGTTCTCTGATGAAAGTGTCCGTTCCGCAGGACTCACAGCCGTCATCGAAGGTGTAGTTCTTAGACACCCTCACTGTCTTCTCTCTACACAAGGGGGCAGTATTTCTCCGTTTATCACTCTTCTATGTACTTTCATTGTTCGTATAAGCTATTACAGTTTACCATGGTAGCTTAGTAACCATTAATATTCCAAGAGCACCAAACTGTTTGCATACATGGTAAGCCAGTCTGCCATTACAGGTTGAACTCTTGGTCGTTGTTATTATCATTAAATGCAAAACAAAACAAAAACAAATAAAACGTATATGCTCAATTAGAACCAAGTCTTTGTCCATACCTCACTGCAAGACATTTTCATAAGGATGTGAGGACAATGTTTGGTAGATATCTTTAAATTTTCATAACTATTGAAGTACAATGTTTGGTAGGTATATTTAAATCTTTATAAGGATATAAAGACATTGTTTGGAGGATGTCTTTACATTTTCGTAAGGATTTAAGTACAATGTTTGGTAGGTATATATTTACATTTTCATAAGTATTGAAGTACAATGTTTGGTAGATATCTTTGAACTTTTATG
>JAPMUY010009545.1:0-11671 GCA_026901105.3 Galaxias olidus
AGCACCTCCAAAATTTGGTTCTGGGATTTAATGCCTTGACCGGCCCTCTGCATGTAGGCTATGTAGATGCTGTGCAAAGTATTTGCCCCCTTACAGATACTTATTGTTTTTTTACATTTGTCACAATAAATGTTTCAGGTCATCAAACAAATTTTACATATCGGACAAAGATAACCCTGGAAGTGATATACAAAAAGCATGGTTTTAAATGGATATGTTCATTTTATTAAGGGAAACAAGCTATCAAGCCAACCTGGCCCCTGTGTGAAAAGGTAATTGCCCCTAAACCTAATGACTGGTTGTGCCCACCCTTGGCAGTCTTCTCAACTGCAATCAAGCGTTTGCGATAACTGTGACAATGAGCCTTTCCACACTCGCTGTGGAGGGTTCTGGCCCTCACTCTTTGCCAGAGTTGTTTTGGTTCATGCCACGTTGGAAGTTTTTTGAGCATGAGGCGGCCTGCATTAGGGTCATGCCACAGCATCTCAATCGGATTTAAGTCAGGACTTTGACTAGGCCATAAAGCCTTGTTTTGGGTTTTTTAGACCATTCAGAGGTGAGGCTTCACTGATGCTGGATCATTTATAACACTGCAACCAAGTGTGACTTAAGGTCACAAACTGACAGCAGGACATTCTCCTTCTAGGGTTCTGTTGCTGAGGAGCAAGTCTCATGGTTCCATCAATTTCGGCAAGTCGCCCAGGTTCTGAAGCAGCAAAGCAGCCCCAGACCATCACACTACCACCACCATGTTTGACTGTCGGTATGATGTTCTTTTCCTGAAATGCTGTGTTAGTTTTAAGCCAGATGTCACGGGACGCACACCTTCCAAAAAGTTCCACTTTTGTCTCGTCAGTTCACAGAATATTTTCCCAAGTCTTGGGGATCATCAAGATGTTTTTGGGCAAATGTGAGAAGGGCCTTTGAGTTCTTTTTGGTCAGCAGTGGTTTTCGCCTTGGAACTCTCCCATGGATACCATGTTTGCCCAGTCTCTTTCTTATTGTTGAATCATGAACACTGACCTTAACTGAGGCAAGTGAGGCCTGCGGTGCTTTAGATGTTGTTCTGGGTTCTTTTGTGACCTCCTGGATGAGTCGATGCGCTCTTGGAGTAATTTTGGTAGGCCGGCCACTCTTGGGAAGGTTCACCACTGTTCCATGTTTTCTCCATTTGTGGATAATGGCTCTCACTGTGGTTTGCTGGAGTCCCAAAGCCTTAGACATGGCTTTGTAACCCTTTCCAGACTGATAGATGTCAATGACTTTGTTTCTCATCTGTTCTTGAATTTCTTCAGATCAGGGCATGATGTGTTGCTTTTTGAGATCTTTTAGCCTACTTCATGTTGTCAGACAGGTTCTATTTAAGTGATTTCTTGATTTTACAGTTCTGGCAGTAATCAGGCCTGGGTGTGGCTAGTGAAATTGAACTCAGCTTTCCTAAAAAAATTGGTTAATCACAGTTAATTCATGATTTAACTAGGGGGGCAATTACTTTTTCACATAGGACCAGGTTGGTTTGGATAGCTTTTTTCCCTTAATAAATTAAATCATCATTTAAAAACAGCTTTTTGTATTTACTCAGGTTATCTTTGTCTGATATAAAGATTTGTTTGATAATCTGAAACATTCAAGTGTGACGAATGTGCAAAAACAATAAGTATCTGTAAGGGGGCAAATACCTTTGCACAACACTGTATATATCGTGAACTTTCATCGTTGCACATTTAGCAAAGGTTTTTTATAATGTTTCTGTTTGATGTGTATATCGTGTGTATATAGCCTTTTGAATGCAAATTATTATTGAATCATTGTTGACGTTATATTCATCCACAAGTATTGTGAACTATTATTCTTTAGCCTAGTAATTATTATTGCGTTACTCCGGAGGCGGCATGTTGGTTGTGGTCTGTGCTCTTATTATACATGGTGGCCGAACACCTATAGTAAAGAGCAGTCAAATGTCGGACCGGCCCTTCTGGCATTTGCCAAAACTGCCGTGACCGTGAGTGTAAAGTTGTGGGGACCGTTCTGTCATACTGGGTGCTGCTGCTTGGACCCCGGAATTGCTGCTTGCAGCTGTATTTTGGAATTTGTTCTTAGGTAAAAAATAAAAATACATCTACAAACATTCAGGAGCATACTTACGCACATTTGAGTGCCGACATGTTTGTGTGAGATAATTGGTAATTGCTTTTCCTTCAATTCTGCAGTTGTGCAATATTATTGGATTGAACTTACAATATGCTTTCATCATTGATAATATTTTTCATTATTTTACAAAGCATTATGGTCTTTTGCATTAAATATGCATTATACTAACACTAAAGTTCACATCAATATGCTGGTGCAGCGAGTTCTCAATGGGCTGAAGAATTTAAGCCCAACCCGGACTGACCCGGTAAACTTGTGGACCGAATCAATAGCCCGGACCGAATTCGTTATGTGAATTCCCAACCTGTCCCAGCAGTCTCTGATTTGCAACTGAACTCAAGTGAAAGTGGCTGTTATGAGCCGACCTACTTAAGTGCACGCACGCACACACCCTGAATCAGCCTGTAACCTAACACTAGCACAACGCAAAACACATATAATAATAGAATACCGAGACAAACAAACAGGTAAACATAAGAAACATGACATTTATTCACTGGATAGCGTAATAAGTAAAATGCGTGGCGAAGTTTACAAATCTATGAACAGAAATCAATCTTACTGATTGCAGCTCTGGCCATCCACAAATTAGCGTCCACAAAATGAAATGTAATTCATAGGGTCAATCCCTGGAGGACAAAAGGTCTTAGCAAGAAGGCACATAAAGGTTCAACGAGGAAGACTAATCAAAAATCCACATGATCACACTTGAAGTCCCATGTCGAAACAGGTGCGGTATTAGCCGCACACAAACATGCCAAGCGATGTCCGAATCCCCAACGGGATGGGAAATCTCCGGCCAAACACCGTTCCCTTCTTTTTTTTTTGGCTCAGATAAATGGAACAAGGTTCAACATCGGAAATTAGAGCAGTTTGTTTCTGTTGAAAAAGAATATGGGATTTAAAGAGTGTTCTCGCTTTGGTTTTAACTTAAATATTGTAGGCTACTGTATTGTAACTATTGTAAGACATTTTTATTATTTGGTTATTTTTATTCTTCATGGTTTTCAGTTGTAGTTTATATACACTATATTCTGACTTTAAACAAGGCACTGCTGGAAAAGAAACAGTCTCAGTTGGATACAACTGTTCAAATAAATAAAATTAAGTAAATATATTTGTCCACGGTCTCCTAGTGTCCAAAAAATTGGAATTGGTTTAAAAGCTCTAAGGAATCGATTTTTGGAATCATTTCCATCGACTCCCAAGGTTAGGAATCGGAATCAACTCCATATTTTCTGGAGTTGATCAGCCCTACCTAATAGCATTGTTACAGGCTCCCTTATCCTATTGGGTAAATCGCAAAAGGTTCTGCCCCCAGGTGAACTTGATAACCAATCAGTTGCCCCGTTTTATTTTATAGCGCTTGCTTGCTGGGGCCTAAACTACAAAGGGAGGTTAAACTACTCCGATCTAAGTATTTAACTGGTTGGCCATTCCGTTAATATAATATTTGCAATTGATTTAGATTATCTCATTCCCTTGCAGATCTCTCAGTTTGAGTTCCCCTGCAGTCAAGAACAGTCTGTGGTACCCAAGAGACGCAAATTCAGTGAGCCTAAGGAGCGCTACTGACCATTAGCAGCGCATCTTATCAATTCCTCACACAAGTGATTTACTAATTCTAGCGTCCTAAGCAATAGTATGTTTTTTTTAAAGATCAATGATATTATTTTAAAATTAACAGTTTACCTTTTTCTGGTTTTGGTTTAGCCCAAGGGATGTGAAGATGCAAAAATTTTATGCTTTTTGCATGTATTATTATATTAAAAAAAGCTTCAACTGAATGTTGCATTTTTGTAAATCATTTTTTATTTATTGATTAATTCATTGATTTTTTTTTTTGTTCTACTGAATGTAGTTAATTTATGAAGTTGGAAGGTATTCCATTTATTTATTCACATATTTCACTTGACTGACACAAACATGTCATGAGATTCAAAGAAGTATATGTGTGATTTGTAGCGCCCCCTTGAGGGTGATATGGTTGTCTTGACAGGCTGACCCTTTGTAGTGTTATGAATGATTAGTAATTTTTTGCTTCATATCTACATCTTCGATAGACTGGCGACCTGTCCAGGGTGTACCCCGCCTCTCGCCCTGTGTCGGCTGGGATAGGCTCCAGCCCCCCCGCGACCCTGCAAAGGATAAGCGGTATAGCTAATGGATGGATGGATAGTTTTCTAGAGTTCTGAAATTTTCAACGCTTCATGATATCGGAATTGGATTGTTTAATGAACCAGTGAGATATGACAAAGTGAATGTACAGTAGTGTTTACAGTAATACATTTTGATGTGCTGTGGACTCAGTTCTTGACAAATCAACAGATATTCAATACAGTTAATGTTGTGAGTCGGAAGATGATATCCTGAAACTTTGATGTGATTTGGATTTATGGTTTTGGACTTATACACTTTGAGTAGACCACCAGTTTTTGAAAAAAACATAGTAATGGACTTCATAATTTGTAATGGGTGCCAGCATACGAAAGTTTTATCTCACTACAAGAGACAAGTTCTGAAATGTTTAGAGCTGTAACCCTAATGGTCTATTTGTTATGAATTTTTTAACACTTGGCACTTTTAACTGCTGCTATAGCGCCACCAACAGGAACAATGAGACGGCATGGCATGGGTTGTAGTTTTGAGAGGACCTGAACATGTGTGTCAATTTGGTGCATTTTTAACCATGGGAAGTAGGATATTTGGGGGAATAATAATAATAAATATAACTGCAAAAATTATTACAGGAGAAAAAGAAGAAAGAAAGAAAGAAAGAAAAGGACTAATCTGGTAGGAATGGTCATAGAACTCTCAGCAAATGGAGGAGGTTGCACACCCACCAACCTACATAACCTTCAGTATCCTAGATAGCAAAATTGGACTGTTAAAGTACTGTGTCTTAAGAGGTTTTTTATCCTTTTGCTCTAAGGCCTCAAATAGTTCACATTAACTTACTTGAATGAGTAGACCCAATAGTAAGATTGAACAGCATCAGTGACTGTGGTAAGTTCAACAGATACCCACCTTTGTTCACTTATTTATTTACTGTCATACCAGCAAACAGGACGCATATGGAAGAAAAGACATGCTCTGACCTTGTAAAGCAAGCAGCTGGCGATTCGATTTTCTTTATTGAAGTAAGTACAATTCTCATTGACAGTTACTGAGCTGTTCAGATCACAGGAAGCATTGATCTCCATTTAACAAAAACTTTGGAACCCATGAGTTACTGAGAGAAGCACAGGTACTTGCAACATAAATCACTTACAAAAAGTAAATAAAAAGGCCAAAACCTCTATTTATCATGGTACCACTTATACATTTTGATTAAATGTTTGATGCATATAGCACCAGCATAAAACAAATTAAAGGCAGCTTTAAGTAATAATCATTGATTGTTCTCCAAATTAAATGTCACATTACGATATGCAATATACAAATCAAATAGTCACGTCAGTTACAAATTTAAACATTTTAGGCATTGAAACGAGTAGACTTTTTTTGCATCTGCAAGTCAAAGTCATTCTGGGATTTCAAATTTGGAGCCAGGATTTGAAGGAACACTTTGTCCTGGGGAATTTGTGCATTTGCCAACTGTGCTTGATGTGGGCGAGTTTAATTGATTTGGGATATGTATTTTGCCAATGTTATGTTCATGATCTACTGTGAGCTCCACAATTGGTGCATAAAGCATATACTCTTCCAGTTCAATTGGATTGTTTTGGTAGTGTTTCAAGTTGTTGGTTTTCATCAAATTCATTGCAGTGCTGTGAGTGAACCTATATTCCTTTATTTGAGTTTGATCACGCTCAAGGAAAGAAATTTGCCCAGCCAACAAACGTTTGTAGGCGTGTGCTAATTGGTTACGGTGACAAAAGGTGCAGCGGTAAAAACGAGCATCTTTCAATAACTCTTTATCTTGATTGTGCTTACAAATGTCGCACATATATTTCAATGTTAGACTAGTCGCTTTGATTGTTCCGGTGATAACTGTAGGCTTCTCCATGGGTGGTTCGTGTACGCCGTCTGGTATAGCGAAGTTTGCAATAGGCGTAAAGATCATGCTGGGGGTTGTGGTGAGAGTCAATGGCCCATTGTAATTTCTTGTTGAAAGATTTGTCATTTCGTAGCACTCGCCCTCTCTTACAGATTGTATCTGGTTGCCCCACAACTGAAGGTGAAAAGCCGCCGTTTTATCAGCTATTACGGCCAATTGCAGTTCCTCCTCCTGTAGGGGAACCAATCACCGAATCTTCCCCCCTCTCTTGTTAAGGAACAGGCCCAAATGGCCATTGTGAACTCTCCAGGGGGGGCCAGCCTGTTCCTCTCACACAACTCCTGAGATTTTGGCAGAGCAGCACACTGCGTCCACTCTAAGAATTAGTAAATTGGGATTAAGAAACTGTTGCCTAAGGAACAATCAATTAAATTATTGGACATTGACAATGAGAAGAAATTGTAACATCAATCGTTTGTATTTTGCAATAATTATATATTTTGTATTGTTTTTCTAAGTGAACTAACATAGTTAGCCTAGTCATGTTTGGTATCAAAATGTCCACCATGATATTTAGTAAACTTTGCAAACGTTATATAGCACATATTCCTAGTAAATAAGCTTACATTGAAACCAAACGACATGGTAAGGTAAACTGATATTTCACTGATAGGTGAGATAATCAACACCTCTGGCTGTGACCAATCAGGTGACCTCAGCCACCTTTTGGACACCCCTGCTCAAAATAGCTTAAATACAGTTCCCCAGCTGGAAACTAGGCTTTTTAAGATCCGCACGTAACCTGGGAAGGCCGCCCTGCGTTACATGGGTTCATAAAAATTGCACCCAACCCTATTCCTTGACCACGTGTCTGCAAGCAACTCATTGAACAAAGGATTTTAGGCCTTTTTCCTCACTACAGGCCCGAAAGCTCCTTGCCACACTTTCTAACTAAACCACTTCAGAGCAAAGGAACGTTTATTCAAACCACGTTCGGGACTTCACAACTTCCACCGTTTTCCGAAGTGATTCAGAGCTTTTAACCAGATCGACTGAGTCGAGGATCACCCAAACTGAACCAGCGCACCATTGTCCTCCTTCCCAGAGGAGGACAATTAACACGTCAAAGAATACCCAAAACACACGTTTCTTTTCCATGTTTATTCAAACAAGGAACTAACTTTCAGAACTTTACCACTAAAACCACGGACTTCTCACATTTGGTCCAGCCGCAACAGCAGGCAAGACCAATCATTTAGTGCCACAGCTCCGCCTTCCTTCTCACAGTAACGTAAACTCAAGCTTTTCATAACTTGAGCGTTTGGATGCTATAGAGACAACTTTACTGTACCATAATTTATCAATATTTTAACTGTTAATACTGTGTATGTTTAGATATACTAACCATTTTAGTTTATTAATGTCATCATTTAGTCATTCTTTGTAGTACTGTTTATTTCATGTGTTTTTAGACTAGTAAATAAATAGAATTGCTTTGCAATCAATCCCAGCTGTGTCATATCTTCGTTTTCATACAATCATTTATTCTCGTAACATAGAACGTCACTACTTCAGAATTGAGACTAAAACTTCAACTACTTAACTACTTCCTATCAAATTGATCGATTATAATATTAATTTATGAATTAATTGATAATCTACTAAATTGATCAAGAATAATTCACACACAAGAAGTAGTAAACCAGTAACCCTACATTTATGGTGCCCCGTGTGAGGCTGTTTAGCTGAATAAAGATTGTATGCAAAACGAAGATAAACAATTTGGTTGTAACATATAACCGTGAATTCGACCAGTATACTGTATGTGGTATAGTGCTGTTTTTGAGTGTTGCTAAACTGAAATTCTGCATGACTGAGAGTGTGAGTGTAAAAGGAAAGGAATAATTATTTTGGGCTCAGTACGCTGTTGCCTGTATAATGCTAGAATTTAAGTCGACATAAATACTAGCTGTTGTAACTAGTTACCCACGAAAGTGTAGCTAGGTTTGCCTCTCATTATTGACACCTCCTATTTTGGTCTACGATTTCTAGGCATACGAAATTGAGAGGGCATAGGGAAAGATTCAGGCTAGCTCCCTGAACCCCTTTATTCTGTGCTAAAAACAGTACAGAAGTGAGCAAATTGCTACAAGCTAGCCAAATTTGCCACCATAGTGATTTCAAAGCCGCCGCGCTAAGGACATCACTGTTGCGTACACACGCGCCACCGTGGGCCGCGCGCGCCATTGTGTTTGAAAGCGTTCACGTTGACAAGCGTCGCGAGATCGCGTAGTCTGCACCGCAGACTCAGTGACGTAACGTCACGTGTCCACTAAAACGTGGAAACCAGATTGTTAGGGGCTTTGCTTAGCAACCGAGAACCCCTCCCCGCAACAACACTGTTGCACAGTCACACACACGGAACCAGTGTGAGAGAAGAGAACCTATTGTTTTCCAGGTAACCCCTTTCGCCCTCAGAGACAAGGGTAGATTATCTCCATATTTTAACATAGTTTAAAACAGGGAGTGCATGAGAAACAAAATTTGATTTTGTTAATGGGTTAAAGTTTTAACATTGATTTGATTATTAATTTTAATTGGATTCTGGTTTGATTAAAATTTGGAAATTGATCATGTTAATTATAACTTTGATTTTGGTTTGATTGGAATTCGGATCTGGATCTATTATTAATCATAACTTGGATTTTGGTTTGAAATTTGATTGGATATTGGTCCTGTTAAGTATAACTTTGATTCTGGTTTGATTTTAATTTGGTTGTTGCTCTCTTAGTTAATCGTAACTTTGATTGTTGTTTTAACAGTTCATATTGATTTAGATTATTAATCATAAAACGTTAACGTGATTGGTTTTAATTTGAATTTTTGAATTGATTTTTAGTTTTAAGTTGATCTTAAATTTGGTTTTATTTTGATCTAAAAGTGAGTGTTAGACTTCCCTTGGTGTCTCCACAGTCAGCAAAGCTAGAACGCTTGCCCCTACAGTAAGACAGCCCTTACATAGACTGTCCCACCCCAAAACTAATACTCCCCTCCAATATGGCTAAATACACCCAGCTTGAATATTCCATTAAGGAACGCACCAAAGAGGTGAACCCCAGAACGTTGAGTGGACTCAGTGTCCAACAAGTTGAAGGAAGCAACCAAAAGCTTGTCAAGGATTCCCTTGCCAACATTCCCACCAATAAAGATTTGGTGGTGGTCCGCTCATGGATTTCCTTAATCTTCTCTCATCAACTGAAGTTTTTGAACAAACAGTCCAAGGAGACATGTGCCATGGGATGAAACCTCCCTGCATTTGTTCACGATCATGGAGGGCAACGTATAACAGCAATTATATGCACTGACTGCAAACAATACAGCTATGTCTGGTTAGAAATTGAGCATTGCATTTCTAGACATTGAGTATTGTAATTCCACACATTTTTAACACAACTCAACGTTTAGTAATGTGTGGGTCGGGTGAGTTTGGGTAAGCTTCTTGAAATATCGCGGGCAATTAATCGATGGCAGCAATGTAAGAAACCACGCCTACACTGTAAAATATTATTTGGCCTTGAAGCTAGTTCAATTTGTAATAAGTTAGTTGTACAATAATTAAGAAAACATTGAGTCGACTTGTAATTTCAAGTTGGAACGTGACCAACTGATCATGCAAAACAGATTAGTCAATTCAACTTAGATATTCAAGTTGACTCCAGTATACATTCATTGTTCTTAAGACGTCACCTGAGTCTTGACCGCGTGAAGTAATATTCATCGTTACTGCTATCCTGCTATAGGGGGGTAATGCATTTGCATATATCCCAGCAAGCTCTTCAATGTAATACTAATGATAATACAATTTATTTGGATTTTGCTTTACCTTGTAAGAGCAATCTCAAAGCGATACAATCCCTGTTAAACATAGCAAATTATATAAGGCATATGAAACAGATTTTTTTCTCTCGCAACTCTGACTCTGAACACTTATCATTAATCACTACCCCTTCAATTGCTGCAGTAAGTTCATCAGCCAGAATACCTTTGTTCGCTTAAGGTTATTGAACTTATACAAAAGCTTTAGCCCATAAATTGTGGCGATGCAATTGTTGGATGAAGTTGAAAGCATTTAAGTGACCTTGTCTTCATTCAGGCGTTATTCAATTATGAGGAATGGAACAAATAGAGCCGATCTTTGACTTAAAAACACACAAGGCATTCCCAAGGAATTATACATCATATTGTATTACAGTCTGTATAATAAAAGTTATTACAGCTTACCCGTTGGTTTGAAGTCATCGAACGGATGTTTTCTAATGAGGTGGTGTCTTGTATTCTTTGTGTTCTTTTTTCGAAGGTTAAAGTGGTTACTTCAAGGCTTGTATTTTTGTGACATATAATATAATAAGAGGAAGTGCCTCGATAGTCTGAGTAGAAAATATTTATAAATGTTAGTAAACACTATATAGGAGCTAAAATGTATAATAAACTGCTGGGTGTGTTGAAAAAGTGCCTATAGGGAAATTAAACATTATGTTTTGAAAATATTTTTTGATTACAAATTAAGGGATCTTTAAAATGAATAATCTCATTTTGTGCTGTCATCTGTGGTGTTATTGTATAGTTATGGGTTACTGTTTGAGGATCCAATAGTAGGGAAGCTCTAGGGGCGCGGGGCAATGAGGTCATCGAGAGACGACGGGGGAGATCGGTGATGTGTGAAACAAGGTGCTTGGGTTAATAAAGTATTCATGTATATAATACAGTCGAACTCACATGTTATTCAGTAACACGACATGGTGTCAGAAGTCCTGTAACACGTACGGTTTAAACCATATAGGTGTAATTTGGAATCAATTCGAGGTGAAAAGGGAGGAACAGTGGCATGGCAGACGAAGCAGCGCGACCGAGTGCTATGTTTAGCATCCAACCACCGGAGTCCTTTGACTTTTCAAAGCCGCAAGAGTGGGCCAAATGGATACGTCGGTTTGAGAGATTTCGCCTGGCAAGTAATCTAAATGCTAGCTCAGAAGAGAACCAAGTTAACGCGCTAATATACTGCATGGGGGATGAAGCAGTGGATATTTTGCGTGGACTGACTGACAGCAGCTCAAAGAGACACTAATCAAGGGGTGCGAGATGGCTTTCAAGGTTTCTTCGTTGTTAGGAAAAATGTGATCTATGAGCGGGCAAAGTTTAACATGCGCAGTCAGGCAGAAGGTGAACCAGTGGACTCGTTCGTCACAGCTCTATACGCATTGGCGGAGTATTGTAGCTACGGCGTGCTACATGATGAACTCATTCGTGACAGATTTGTCGTTGGTTTGACTGATAAGCGGCTGTCTGAGTGCATGCAGCTGGACTACGACCTGACCCTTGAAAAAGCTATCACCATGGCTAGGCAGTGTGAAGAGGTGAAACGGCAACAATCTTCTCTGCGAGGTGACTCCATGACAGAGGCAAGAGAAAATATGTCAGTAGACAGAGTGTACAAGAGCAGTAACAAAAATAAAAACAAAG
>JAPMUY010009549.1:0-11627 GCA_026901105.3 Galaxias olidus
GAGTTAATACCAATGTCTGGTGCAAATTTGACTTGAATAGGCTCATTGGAAATACATTTACTGGACAAAATATTGATGTGTTCAATACTTATTTCCCCCATTGTGTGTGTGTGTGTGTGTGTGTATGTGTGTATATATATATATATATAATTAGATTGTAAATGCTTCTATCCGCTGTTCTAGCCCTGTGGGTCACTGTCAAAGGACCCTGGCTTGGACCACCTACCCGTTGCTGGTGGTTTTCTGAGGCCTTCGTCTGTGAAACTCCACTTCGTCCACCGTCCACACGGCTCCCTTCACGTTCTCCAAACGCACAAAACACTTGTGGAGGCTGAGATTGTGTCGCACGGCATTCTACAAGGAGAGGCATGCACACCACAGCGAACAAATGTTGTTAACATGGAATCCAACCAAATCCACTGTAGATTGTTTTATTTCTATGGAATCAAAACCAGTACCTTCCAAGTGGCTGCATTGCGTCTGAAGTATACAAAGGTTCTTGTGAACCAATTGTAAATCTCATTTAGCGTCAACTGTCTACGAGGCGACTCAAATATGGCCTAAAAGAACAAAATAAAAATCAATGAACACTTCTGATTTGGATAATCCACAGAATGTAATATTTGTAGGCAGCACAGTCGTTACCTGTCTAATAAGAGAAGCATAAGTAAATGGCGGCCTAACGTCAGTGGACAGGTAGAACTCTTTGTTGTCGACGATATCTGTGGAAAGGCATCACAGAACACATTTATCCAAGTCCATCCCTCCCTAACACAGGACTGATCATGAATATCACAGGCTTTTTCGCCGCCGATCCCAGTGTGAACTGACCTTGGTCCATGGACTTGCTGTACTTGTCCGAGTATCGTCTCCGTATGGGGTTCCCGTTGAACATGCTGGTGGGAGAACCGACGGAGGGGGCGTCCGCCAGCGGAGTCAGGGGTGTGGAGGGTGCCGTGGCACTCTGGGACAAGCTCATGGGAGGAGGCCCCTTGGGAAATGTGGCGTGGGAGAAGGAAACATGAGAGGCAATATTCACCTGAAAAAAAAAAAGAAATTAATCAAACAAAAAATGTAATTAAAAAAGATAAGAGGACTACAAACAAAATTTAATTTGATGTTTCATCCTCGTGACTAAACAGGAGACAAAGACGCTGATATTTTACGGTACGTACAGGCTGCGCTGGGGGTTTTTGTTCGGCGGACTTGAGGTGCGCCATCATCGCTTGCAGTCGCTCCTTGTCCTTTTTCAACTGCGGTGGAGAAGAAAGTTAGTGCCGTGGAGCAAAAGCTGCCCTGAATGTTGAGGACGAATTCAAACGGGCAGGAATAGATGTGGAGCGTACCTGGAGCTCGAGCTGTTGGACGACCTGCATCTGGACCCGACACTGGGCGGTGCTCTTGTCGTCCAGGATGTGTTCGCTGTTCAGATGTCTGCACACACAAAACAAAGACATTCTTTCTCCGTGCGAGACTAGAAACAGCTTGTGGTGGGGCCCCGCCAAAGAAAAACAAACTGTGTGTGTTTACAGCAAAGACATTGTTGGCATCTGACTGATGACTTGAAGCGAGCACAACGGAGATAACAAAATAGCACTAGGTGGCAGCATCCCTGACAGAAGGACTTGTCAAGATCTCAATTACTGCTATTGGAATGAATATCAAATAGATCATTACGCTACCCAGCTAATAGGTGACACTCATTAAATGAAAAACATCGTTGACAACTAAGACACTGTAAAGAATGCACTGCACACACGAGACGGACTGCCTGTTCCTTAGTTACGTAATGTTTACAGTACATACACACATAACAGATGGAGGACAACCCAAACATATATCTCGTACAGAGTTTTTCCACCACTCACGTGAGGAAGGCCTGGAAGTCTACAAAGATGGTCTCGCAGCCAGGCCACTTGCACATGCCATGGGCATACAGAGAGTGGCTGCACTGGCTTTTCTCATCTGCTGGACCACTGCAAGCACACAAACGAGCACACACACACACACACACACACACACACACACACACACACACACACGATACCATACATTAACAGGGATGCTCCTTGTAGGCAGCCGTTAGAAGAAACGCTGTCATGGACTGACAATGAGCAGCAGCGCAGGGTGAGCCGTGTAGAGCAATTGAAACTAGTCACAGCCAATCACCTGTCTTTCTTCTTAAAGGGCGGGAAGGCATGAGGCCCGCTGTGGGTGGGCTGCTGGCTCTTCTGAGGGAATGAGAAGTGCTCTCCTCCAAAGGACAGGTCGCTGCCATTCTCACACCCTGCAAGGGAAACAGCCAGAGAAAGACACTTCTAGTATACGATGCGACTTATTGCCAACATCCATCCACAGTCTGTTTCATCCACTGTTAATGCAAACAGGTTGTGCTATCAGACTCAAAGGATGGGGATGGGGATGGGGGGTGGTCACCTTGGGCTGTGCTGGGGCTGCCGGGCAGCACTGAGAGTAGGCCCTGCCTCTGCAGGTTTAGCAGGTGCTGCTGCTGGACTTGGAGGAACTGCTGCTGGACGGCCATCTGCTGTCCTGTCAGCTGCTGGGGATGGGGCAAAACACAAAAAACAACATTCATTATTGGTGCTCTGGCTCTCCTCCTACCCATTCGGTTATACAGCTCATTAGACTTGCAATAGTTAATTATATCCAATAATCAACTCGTTGATAGCAGCAAATAGGACACAGGGAGTGTGAAATATTACTGAACACAAGATTATTACTGCGGGGGACGCAAAAGCCAGATTACATCATTTGACAGATTTGCTGTCTTGTGAACTACAAAACATCTGTTCTGTTTACCTCTTGGCTCGAAAGGCTGGTATTCGTTTGTTGGAGGAGCTGAATGTTGAGTTGGTCCTGTTGATTCTTAAAGAGCTCCTGAATTTGTTGCTGCAGTGGAGAAGGTTTGGAGAAAATTTATTGTAAATTACAGGTCACGTATACTAATTACTGAACAGAACACTGTGAGAGTGAGTGACCTCTGTTCGACATTCTGTTTATGAAAGGCTTTTGTTAATCTGTCGTGTGCACACATTGATGCATGTTTACACACACACACACACACACACACACACACACACACACACACACACACACACACACACACACACACACACACACACACACACACACACACACACACACACACACACACACACACACACACACACACCTGGTGTAACATGAGTGCTTTGTGGTGCTGGAGCAGAGTCTGGAGCTGCTGTGGACTGAGGACCTGCTGCTGTAGGATCTGCTGCAGCTGCTGTGGAGTCTCTACGGGAGGTGTCATCATGGACACAGGCACAGGGACCTGGTGAACCATACGAACAAACAACACATATGAACATATATGAGGGAGCCAGATCAACACAAAGTTCAGTCACCCACATCTACACCTCCAGTTAAAGAAGACAACTGGCTATATTGAAAAATGTCCTATTTTCAACCCAAAAGAAATAACCCCCAAAAATATGTATTTATCTGTTAAGTCACTGTTACTTAGGAATGAGAAAAACAACGAGAATGAAAAACAAGGACAACAACATGCAGAAATCAATTCAGTCATTGCCCTGAGGGAATTAGAGCACCCTCAAAAACAACAACAACAACAGCAGCAGCCGCCGCAGCAGCCGCAAAAACAACAACAACAACAACAACAACCACCTCCAGCAATTACCACACCCTCCGTCCCTTTCTGTCCAACAGCCCAGAGCTCTAGGTTGTTTACGGGTAAACATAAACAGAATAATTAAAGTCGCACAGAGAGCTATAGCCTAAATAATGAATTAAAAGGCTTACAGAGCATGTTTGCGCAAACAGAAAACTCCAGCTCACATTTTAATCACGGTCTGAACCACACACAAACATTTCTCTCCAAGGCCGGGTCTGTTTTGGATGGGGTAAACAAACTGCCGTAGGATTTTTCAGTCTCCAGGCTAACAATAACAGTTAGTTGTCATGAGCGGCTCAGTCATTTCTATGAAATGCAACGGGGGAGACCATTCTAACATTGCAAAGCACAGAAAAAACATCCCAGAGACTGTGGCAGTTGGCCCCCCCTTTTTTTCTCCCTTCTGTGGACACCATCAACAACACAACAACAGCCTAGCCTAATCCTTGTTGCCATGGCAGCCAGCAAGTCCAAACATCTTCTGTTGTTATTATTGAGAGCCATACCCCGAGGACAGAGTAAACAGACCTGTCTCCCAGTAGAGCACGCCTCTCCACTCACAATCTGACATTAAGCAACAAAAGATGCTGCTGATATTCTTACGCATAAATGCATTTTTATTTTTGTCCTTGCAATAATTATAAGATCAACATTATAATGTCCTAAAAGATTAATTAGTTACTGCGTCAAAAGACACAGAGGCTTCTGTTTTGTCGTTTTGCTGTAAACAACTAACAAACAAAATGAGAAGGCTAAGGAGAACGGATAACTAATTGCATTTAGATTACTCTTTTAACAAAGCAAATGTATTAGCGTAATATCTAATATATGATCTAACAACCTAAAACAACGGTAGCATAAAAACACATATATATAGTCAGTTGGACCAACCTGAGAAGTATTTCCATTTAAGAGTTGCAGTCTTCTTGAGTAATGTAATAATGCGTGCTACATAGACAAGGCAATGTTCAAACAAGCCAGCGTTCTGCCTGGCAGGCTGACAGAGGAGCTAGCCTATTTCTCCTGTGAGCATAAACAATCCCAACCAATCACACGGCTCCCTGCTCAAGCTGAGACCCTCCCCCCTCCCCCCCTCCCCCCCACAGTGGCTCAGCGCTCACGCTCCCCCATCTTCTGCGCTCTACCATTACAGGCGTAAACAATAGGGATATACAAACACACACACACAGTGGGTGGAAAACGAGGACGCATGGATGAGATGGAAGGTTTAGACTCAAAGAGTGACATTCACAGGCTGAGGCAGATTATTAGGCCTATAGATACGAGAGTTATGATAATAAACACAGCTGTGTGTACGGAGAGCGCCCTGGACCTGGCCTATCTTATTTATTTTCCATAAAGGAAATATCTAGTTCAAATTCATGTTTTAATTAAGTGCTATTCTAAAAATGAAGCAAAACTAATTCTAAAGGCATATCATTATCAAACTTGGACAGTTGTACCTGGGCTATGCTATTTTACATATCATCAGATCATGGTAGAAAAATTAACACTGCTGTTGTTAGGATGGGCTGACCAATTAGATATATTTTCATGAAAGATGTTTCTTATATGTATACACACATACCCACTCATTGACACACACACACACACACACACACACACACACACACACACACACACACACACACACACACACACACACACACACACACACACACACGTGTATATATAGGCCTATAAAAGCTTTCCAATATGGATGGTTACTTAGATGATTGGCAGTGTGTAAGATGTTGTGACCTGTTGCTGCAGGAGGCAATCGGCCCGGGATCCCTCTGGCGGAGAAGTCTGACTGCTCAGCCGGTTATCATTTTCAGCACTGGTCCCTTTCTCATTCTGACTGGCTGGACTGCTGCTCGTATGATCAGACCCAGACTCATGCATCTGGACTTTACTGACCTGAGATGAGACAAAAAGAACAAACGAGAACAATTTGAATAAAACAAAGCAATCTGCAGACATTCTTTTGACATATAAGTTACATTCTCACATATAGTGTTGCTTGAAACAATTCACCAAAAATAAGAATATTGAGTTACTGACATACTGAATAAAGGAATACTGACAAAAAGAAAGATTTGGTTAAGCTGTCTTTATCACTATTATAACTATTAGAGCTATTTTGTAAAACAGTTGTAGGGTTAAAAGAAACAACCTTCATTTTACTTTCCAATGAGTATAATCACAAAAGGTTTAAGTTGTTAAGACCAGCGCCTAGAGTTCCCCTCCCATTAAGTTAACAGTTTCCCTTACAAGACAGAGGAGGACATGCCATGCCTGTTTGCTGAACAACTGATTGCTACCATGGCTACTGTAAACAAAGGGGCCCTGGTTCTGTGTTCATGAGCAAACAAATCTTCTTTCTGAAGCAATTTACCATTAACCAGGTGATGTGGTAAACTGCTAGCCTATAAAATTACAGTACTCTTTGAAGGCTTCGTGTCTTTGTGTCTAAAGTTTATGGAGAGTGTGGTTGAAAAGGAACGCAGCACAGACTAAAAAAATTACAAAAACGACTCTAATATCCATTTTTTTTTACAATATTTATACAGAGCGTATCCTGTTAAAACATTTTAAAGAAAATAATTGTAAATGTTCTAGCGGTCTTCAGTCCTCTAAACCTAAACATCATAATATCATACATTTCATGATGAATAGGCAAAATCACATTTACATTTAAAATATAAAGTTATTTAATTAATTATTTATTCTACCTGTTTATTGTTAAAAGGTTTCCCAGTTAAGCCTCTTTCATGTTGCAGACAATGATGAACTAACGACTACATATCTTAAAGCTAGAAGCAGCAAAGCCTAGACTAATACAAATAGGGTTAATACGAGTTTTTCACACGAATTGCTAAGAACAAAAAAAAAACATGATAACAATTGTGTATAGGCTTTTCTTGATTCTTTGTATCGTTACCAGTCATTATCTAGACAACCGGATGTAGCTAGGACTAAAGCCTGGCAGCACAAGTTAGGTCTAGCAACATTTATTAGAGAATACCAATAGCCAATAAGGATTTGCCTGTATGACTTTAGTTCAGAACCAACTTTTGCTTCACAGTTTTTTCGATAATGGGTGTATAAAATAGCACTGACTCGTGTCATATTCATGCATTGTCCCATCAACAATGAATGATTACTGTCATGGCTGTGACTGTATAGTGGTTAAACGTGTTATTCCCAGGTACTCACTAAATAAGAAAGCTGATGTTAACAAACATAAAATTATGTTGCTGTGGTTGCTTTAATCACCGAACACGAATGATATTAAGATTAAGAAGAAACGGAATTTAACGTTAGCTTGCTTGCGCCTTGGTTTAATCTTTAGCGCTAGCAAATGTTAGCAAGTTAGTTCATAGCTAGCTAGCTAATATATTGGGTACACACAATGGATACAACTGTAAGAACGATTCAGATATTTAATTCAAGACAACGTACCTGTTTTGTTTTAAGATAAGACGCACTCGCAGTTTAACGTTAGTTATCCGTTAGATATGAGCTAACATCAAAACTCCAGCTGTTATCTTCAAGTTAGCTAGCGAGCTTTAGCCATCGGATGGAAGACAAGCAAGGCAAGCCAAGGGAGGAGACGAAAAGTAAACATTGGTGACGTCATGTTTCACACGAGGGGGGCGTTTCAGATTGGCTGAAATAGTGCACTTCGATGATGGTTAACAAATTTATAAGTATATTTTCTGATTTTGACCGAAAATATAGGCGAAACCATCTTATTAAGTACAGTTTATTATGACACCAAAGTCAACATCCTGAAACCAGGCAGCATTCCAAGATTAGGAACCACGCTCGAAAATAACTCAATTGACAGTATTGACAACAATTTTGCCCCATAGGTGCACTTATATATATTTAATAGGTTCTAATCTCAGCATTTACTAACTTTACTTACCGAACTTCGTCTGGAGCTATCACATATAAATGTATTATAATCTAGTATTACACCTTAAATTGTGAAGTTAAATAAAATTTAATTATCCAAATCACATAACAAAACACAATTGGCACGTATCATTATCATGAAATTTATCACATTTCCTTGTGCTTCATCTCCAGTGCCTTCGTTGTTGTATACATTCCACTTTAATTTATGCTATATGTAAAAAACGATTAGGCCTATGTGACATTCCACCATCCCTCTAAAAGTCTTCAGCCAAGAGGTGAAGCACCCATTCAGTGCAAACGTTGATTCCATTTGAATTTTACTCAGCCAGGTGTACTTCATTTGAATTTTTATGAATATTTTCGAAATGTAAATATGATAAGCCAATGCAATAAGAGCAAACAATCCAAAGTGTAAAACAAATATACAGTATTATAGGTCCATACTAAAGTACTGCTTTTCTCCATTGTCTCACTTAAAACAAAAAAAAAAAAGTTCAGCAGATTATTATGGGAAGAAATGTAAATTAGTTAAATTCGGTTTTTTTCTCTGTCCTCACACTGCATACAACATGTTGATTGAACACTTTTGGAGTATATGGGCTCGGATTTTGTACAGACAGGTAAAAAATATCTCTACACAGAAAACTCCAAACCGATACCAGAAACTACGGGAGTCAATTACAGGTAAATCATTTCATACTATTTTCTGGTGGCTATTCACAGTTTATTACCATAAAATCAGTTTATTGTAACATTTTTACAAACCCATCCTACCCTCTCCATTATCGTAACTAACATCTACCACATAATAACATAATTTGCACTTTTTTTCTTAAACTGTTAAAATATTAAAGGGTTAAGAAAAATATTCCATATTCAATGATCACTAAAACAGGTTTAGAGAGCACAGTTTAGGCTCTTAACGTACAAAACTGTTGAAATAACATTATTGTCCTGGACACAAAAGTCGATTTAGTCAAAGACTCGTGTAAAGTAAAGAAACTTCACAAATTGTTTAAAAATATCAAACTGCACATAATACAATATAAAGCAACTGCTTACCCTGACTATGATCAATGTTTGTGTTTTTCTGGATTTTTTTTGTATAAAAAATACATACAGAAAACTTACATATCTTGACATGACAATATGATCATAAGATCAAAAGTGAAGCTTATGAAACAAATACGTTTTCAGGTGAGAAGTAGATTCAGTCCATTTCCGTTAAGATAATAACCAGAAAAATAAAGTGTCATATGTAAAATAAAGTGTCATGTGCACAGCACGCTAGTGTCTTCCACGACCTCCTTCAAAGGCATGATGTTCCTCATGAGCTGAAACAAATACAAGATAAGTCATGCCAAATTGTTTATCAATCAACTTTCAATGCTGATTTAGGATAAATTTAGGGTCACTTACGCATAACTTCATTGTAATACGAGGGTGCAAAGTAAAAACTTACGCTTATAGAATACAGCTTTAAAAGATATTTGTGGAAGGAGTTCGTAGATTCTTCCTAATATGTTTGCTTCATTCGCATAAGAGGCATTTCCATTCCAGACTTGAACCACGTCTTCTCGGTCTCGTACACTGACGCTAACTCCAACCACCTCATCATCTTAAGTGGAAGCAAAGAACAGTCTTTTCAGAAAGACAAATATTGCTCAAATGAATTATTACATTTTATATTTGTTTGTTGAGGTGTTTTGAGACCACTGAATTCTTCACATTATTCTCCCCAAACAGCTTAGTTTTATGCGTAGCATTTAATATTTTTCTGGAATATTTTCTAACAATTTTTTATTTGTTAGCAAACAAACATGCCCCTTTAAAGAAATTTAGAACAAAAAATAGAAGCAATCCTTGGTATACTTATGAGGAATTTAGAGAAAATATTACAAAGAAACAAAGCTTGGGCTTTGGCTAGATCTTACAAGGCTAGGCTTACTGCTTGTGATGTGGACTGGCAAACATTTAGACATCTTAGAAATACATGTACGTACATGGTGAAAAGTGCTAAATCTACATTTTATTTGAACAATTTCTCTGAATGTGGGAACAATTCAGCAAAATTCTGGAAAGTGGTTAAATCACTTAATTAAAGGCAGAGTTTCATCCTGTCTCCCCCAGCAAATAATGCTAGACTGTAAAGTCCTGTACATTTCTATGCAGATGATACCATTCTTTATTCCTGTGCTCCACCCACGGAACAGGTAATGTCAAACCTGACAAGGGCATTTAATTGCGTACAGAAATCCCTTAGAAATGTAAGATAAATCCTTAATGAGTCAAAAACTAAATATATGCTTTTCTCAAGGGCCAAAAAGTTAGATTATAAGGCATATAACATTTGCTCCCTTAATGGGGCCCAAATTGAGCGTGATGCAGTTTACAAATACTTGGGAATTTCACTAGATGAAAAGTAAAATTTAAGTCGCATGTGCTTGAACTCACAAAGAAAGTGAAGATCAAACTTGGAGCTCTATATATAACAAGGTCATGCTTTTCACTTGAAAATATTTGACAAAAGACAATTGTAAAATCTACTCTCTCGTCATGGATTAAGGTAATATTGTGTATATGCATGCAGCCCCAACTATTTTAAAGTCCCTTGATGCGGTTTACCACAGTGCATTGCGTTTTGTAACTGGGGATAGTTTTAGAACTCCTCATTGTACACTGTATACAAAAGTTGGATGGTTTTCTCTTAGTGATAGAAGAGAACAACATTGTCTCTTTTTTGTTTACAAGGCATTGCTGGGCAAGTTACCTTTTGACTTTATTTCATTATTAAACACAAATCCAGTAGTCATAGGACACGCTCACAGGATAATATCACCCTTGGAAACCAGTGAACACAGAACTTGATGAATTAGCTTTCACTTTTTTTGCCTCGGATAAATGGAACAAGGTTCAACAGGAATTGAAATTAGAGCAGTTTGTTTCTGTTGAACAATTTAAACTTTTACTGGAGGATTTGGGAGCTAAAGAGTGTTCTTGTTTTGGTTGAAACTTAAATATTGTGCTGTATTGTAAATATTGTATTGTAAACATTATTATTTGTTTTTGCTTATTTTATTTTAAATTTTTATTTTTTGTTGTTGTTGTAAATGATATATTCTGACTTTAAACAGGGCACTGCTGGAAAAGAGACCTGGTCTCAGTTGGTTAACCCTGTATAAATAAAATAAATGATAATAATACTAAACCCCCAAGCAAAATAACAATTTAGCATTGCCATACGAAAACTAAATTCCTCAACATCTTACCTGAGGCACAGTAATCAGTGAACTGTTCTCCAATGGTGGCCAACAGTAGCTCTTTCCAAACAGCTGACTGAGGAAATAAAAACATCCTTTGTTTAAGTCAGTTTAAAAACATCATGAAAAAAATGACTATGTCTACGTTAACACTTACTGTGCTTTCTTTTGGTACTTTCATTTTCCAGACACCACCCTTGGCATTGCTTTCTTCTTCCCTGTAATTAAGCAACAGGGTCAATGTGAGACTTAAATAAACTTGTGTGTCATTTTCAATTCAGCTATGCTTGATTACTTCATCTGCATAAAAATGGCGAACCATAGTGGTCTTCGTCCCCCTCTCATCAGGTGATAGCTACACCTCATTGGTAAGCTCGACACTCCAGGTATGTTGTTGTACACTCTCCAAAAGGTCTAATCAGAGAGCAGAGACAAGATGCTGGATTACAGAAAATTAATTGATATAATTTACTCATTCCTTCAAAAAAAAAAGAAAAGAAAAGTAGTCACTCCTCTTGAAAGAACTCACTGTCACACCTGAGTCATAATGGTTGAAATGGCTGATCCGTATCTTAAATTATAATGAATTGATGCAACGTGACAAAACAAAAATGTTTTTACAAATATAAGATTGGTACCTCTGGTTGAATAGCTTTAACATTTAAGAGTCAACACAGCCTACTTTTTGTTGTATGCCCAGAATCAGTTTAGATAATGCCGAGACTATATTTTCTTCCATTTGATATTAA
>JAPMUY010009550.1:0-2500 GCA_026901105.3 Galaxias olidus
GGGGACATGGTCATGGGGCCACATGGACAGACACTGCTTTGCAGATGATGTGGTCCTGATGAGACCATCAGTCTGCGATCTGCAGCACTCATTGGATCGGGTCGCAGCCGAGTGTGAAGCGGCTGGGATGAGGATCAGCACCTCCAAATCTGAGGCCATGGTTCTCAGCAGGAAACCGATGGATTGTCTAGTCCAGGTAGGGAATGAGTCTTTACCCCAAGTGAAGGAGTTCAAGTATCTTGGGGTCTTGTTCTCGAGTGAGGGTAAATGGAACGAGAGATGGGCCGAGAATTGGAGCAGCGGGTGCGGTGTTGCAGTCGCTCTATCGCACCGTTGTGACGAGAGAGAGCTGAGCCAGAAGGCAAAGCTCTCAATCTACCGGTCTATCTTCGTTCCTACTCTCACCTATGGTCATGAAGGGTGGGTCATGACCGAAAGAACGAGATCGCGGATACAAGCGGCGGAAATGAGTTTCCTCCGGAGGGTAGCTGGCATCTCCTTAGGGATAGGGTGAGAAGTTCAGCCATTCGTGAGGGACTCGGAGTAGAGCCGCTGCTTCTTTGCGTAGAAAGGAGCCAGTTGAGGTGGTTCGGGCATCTAGTAAGGATGCCACCTGGCCGCCTCCCTAGGGAGGTGTTCCAGGCACGTCCAGCTGGGCGGAGGCCGCGGGGCAGACCTAGGACCAGGTGGAGGGATTATATCTCCACACTGGCCTGGGAACGCCTTGGAATCCCCCAGTCAGAGCTGGTTAATGTGGCCCGGGAAAGGGAAGTTTGGGATGCCCTGCTTGAACTGCTACCTCCGCGACCCGACCCCGGACCAAGCGGATGACGATGATGATGATGATGATGATGATGATGAGGTTTTGTTATGGTTAGCTTACTACCTGTATGTCGTTACTATGGAAACGGTCATTTGTGTCTGTGCTCGTTGCTTTGGTGTGAACCACTCAGTTTTAGAGCTATTACTATCAGACGTTTGCGATTCTTTTGTTTCTCACCTCATCAGACATGGCTTTATGCGTTGTTGGCGAGAACCAAAAATATGCACAACATACACATGATTCATGAAACACTGCCTTGCTTAGGCTCATGAAGTCAAGTCAGTGTGCACAGGCATGTGTGGGATGGGCCATTGAGAGGGATAGGAGGGACCAAAGACTCAGGAGGTTGGCCTTTTTGAGTGTTGTGATTCAAATTCTTGCAGTTTTTTCCCCAATTCTCTAGAACTACATACTGCACCTTTAAACCAAGCCTCTTACAAACACACACTTAGACCGAGCCTCATACAAACCCAACACACTTAGACCGAGCCTCATACAAACCCAACACACATAGAATGAGCCTCATACAAACCCAACACACTTAGAATGAGCCTCATACAAACCCACACTTTTACCGAGCCTCATAGAAACCCAACACACTTAGAACGATCCTCATACAAACACAACACACATAGACCGAGCCTCATACAAACCCAACACACATAGACCGAGCCTCATACAAACCCAACACACTTAAAACGAGCCTCATACAAACCCAACACACATAGATCGAACCTCATACAAACACACTTAGACCGAGCCTCATACAAACCCAATACACTTAGAACGAGCCTCATACAAACCCAACACACTTAGAACGAGCCTCATACAAATCCATCACACTTAGAACGAGCCTCATACAAACCCAACACACTTAGAACGAGCCTCAAACAAACCCACCACACATAGATCGAACCTCATACATACACACTTAGACCGAGCCTCACACAAACCCAATACACTTAGAACGAGCCTCATACAAACCCAACACGCTTAAAACCGATACTTGTACAAACCCACACTTTGATCCTCATACAAACCCACTACACTTAGACCGAGCCTCATTCAAACCCAACACACTTAAAGCAAGCCTCACACTTAGACCAAACCTCATACAAACACACTTAGACTGAGCCTCATACAAACACACTTAGACCGAGCTTCATCCTAACTAATGAGACTAATCCTCATAAAAACCAACCCATTCCCGCCATGATAACGGAAATCCCAGAAGCTAACTGTCAGTCAAACGGAGACCACCAATGAAACCCGAGAGCTCCCGCTAAGCACACTAACTCACCGGCCCTCTCCCAGGTTGCCTAGCCGTTGAGTCCCACCCCATAACCCCATGACCTCAGCCCCATATTCCTGTCTCTCTACCCCCCCCCCCCCCCCCAAGCGGAGCCCATATTTTTAGCTGGGTCGAATCCCGTGGTGTGTGTGTGTGTGTGTGTGTGTGTGTGTGTCTTATCCCTGTCCGTCCTCCCCCAGCTAGGCTTCCCTGTCCCACAGCGGGCAGAGCTGCAGGTTGCCTCAAACCCTGAGCTACTGTGCTACGTATGGACCAATGCTGAACCCACAGAGAACAAGAGACAGCACAGGCTCCAGAGATGAGGAAATATACCCACTCTCTCTGTGTGTGTGTGTGTGTGTGTGTGTGTGTGTGTGAGAGAGAGA
>JAPMUY010009550.1:7500-11630 GCA_026901105.3 Galaxias olidus
CATTCGTGAAATATACTGACACAAACTACGCAACCTCTGGGCGGACCCAGACTACACTGAGGATGAACCCTCGCACGCACGCACGCACGCACGCACGCACGCACACACACACACACACACACGCACGGGGCGGGGTGGCTCCCTCACACACACATGCAAGCAGACACACTGAAAGAACACACACACACACTTCGGGGAGTGGGCGGGGCGCGCGCGCGTGTGTGTATTCGTTCAAATGACTGGAACTACACTGTAACTCCCTTCATCTCCACGCACGCACGCACGCACGCACGCACGCGCGCGCGGACCCCGCGCGCGCGCGCGCGGGAACATGCACAAACATCGCTTGCGCGCGCGCGCGTCGTAAGAAGGAACGCGCACGCACGCACGCGCCGTGCGCGCGCGCATGGACGGGCCCGCGCATGCGCGCGCACGCACACGCGCGCGCATGCGCGCGCGCGCGCACGCTCGCGCGCGCGCGCGCACACTCACCCCGCGCGCACACACACACACACACACACACACACACACACACACACACACACACACTCATACACGCGTACATGGACAGGCGCGGCCCCATTCCTCACAGAACGCAGGAACGAGAGGAGATTGCCTCTTTAGGTAGTATCAATATCCTTTCTTTCTTTTTTTCTTTCTGTCATTCTTTCTTTCTTTCTTTCTTTCTTTCTTTCTTTTTTCTTTCTTTCTTCCTTTCTTTCTTTCTCTTTCTTTTCTTTCTTTCTTCCCCCATCTCTTCTGCTGCCTCTCGATTCCCTGACTCTCTCTCCGTCTCGTTCCATCCACCTCTTCCTCTCCTCCAAAAAGACATTTACTTACCCTCTTCTCTCTCTCTCTCTCTCTCTCTCTCTCTCTCTCTCTCTCTCCCTCTCTCTATCACACACACACACACACACACAGAAAGTGGTATATTCCTCATCTGGAGCCTGTCTTTGTCTCTTGTTCTCTGTGGAGTTGGCGATTGATATACGTAGCAATCTCCGGGGACTAGTAACCTGCCCATCTGTGGACAAACTAATAAAGACAGTGAAATAAGATACACACACACACACACACACACACACACACACACACACACACACACACACACGCGCGCGCGGGGGGGGGGGGGGGGGGGGGGGGGGGGGGGGGGGGGGGGGGGGGGGCTATTCTAAGTGTATTGGGTTTGTATGAGGCTCGGTCTAAGTGTGTTTGTATGAGGTTCGATCTATGTGTGGTGGGTTCGTATGAGGCTCGTTCTAAGTGTGTTTGTATGAGGTTCGATCTATGTGTGTTGGGTTTGTATGAGGCTCGTTCTAAGTGTGTTTGTATCAGGTTCGATCTCTGTGTGTTGGGTTTGTATGAGGCTCGTTTTAAGTGTGTTGGGTTTGTATGAGGCTCGGTCTATGTGTGTTGGGTTTGTATGAGGCTCGGTCTATGTGTGTTGTGTTTGTATGAGGATCGTTCTAAGTGTGTTGGGTTTCTATGAGGCTCGGTAAAAGTGTGGGTTTGTATGAGGCTCATTCTAAGTGTGTTGGGTTTGTATGAGGCTCGGCCTAAGTGTGTTGGGTTTGTATGAGGCTCGGTCTAAGTGTGGGTTTGTATGAGGCTTGGTTTAAAGGTGCAGTATGTAGTTCTAGAGAATTGGGGAAAAAACTGCAAGAATTTGAATCACAACACTCAAAAAGGCCAACCTCCTGAGTCTTTGGTCCCTCCTATCCCTCTCAATGGCCCATCCCACACATGCCTGTGCACACTGACTTGACTTCATGAGCCTACGCAAGGCAGTGTTTCATGAATCATGTGTATGTTGTGCATATTTTTGGTTCTCGCCAACAACGCATAAAGCCATGTCTGATGAGGTGAGAAACAAAAGAATCGCAAACGTCTGATAGTAATAGCTCTAAAACTGAGTGGTTCACACCAAAGCAACGAGCACAGACACAAATGACCGTTTCCATAGTAACGACATACAGGTAGTAAGCTAACCATAACAAAACCTATTTCATAATTTTATTCCCCTATTAGTATGAGCTAGTGCATGAAAATCGTTTTTTATTTAGCTGCGATTGGCACCATAGGTACTATACGTTGCCGAGTATACCCAACATATGCATCTAAACAAATAATGCCTTTTTGACATAAATCTGGCGTGATACTTTCTAACGTTCTAAAACTGCACTTGGCGATATGACAAGCCAAGTCTTTTGCGAAGATATGCAACGACTTCAGTCGCCTTGCAAGAACTAGTTCACACCGCTGCTACTTTGTCTGCGACGCGAATAGTAACAAGCTTGTTTGGAGGGTGACGCTGTATGCATTTGACCAAGGAGTGTGCACGCGAGGTGATTGACAGGCAGATAGCCCTTACTCCTTGCAAAAGCTCTCCTGATTGGTTGGGGATAGGCGGGCTTCCCTAGATTTTTTAAAAGCTGAATACAGGGCCCAGGGCGCACATACTGTATGTAGCGCACTTTCTCTCTGAGCTTTTGGTTTAATGATATCCTCCAGGAGGTATGTAATAAACGTAAATAAACAGAAAAAATTTAATTTATAGCTAGAAATTCAAACTTACATACTGCACCTTTAAGTGTGTTGGGTTTGTTTGAGGCTCGGTCTATGTGTGGTGGGTTTGTATCACGCTCGGTCTATGTGTGTTGGGTTGTCGAGGGCTATAACGGGCCGGGGCGGATAGCGAGCGGCTATCTAGAGGATCCCTGCACTGTTCCCCTACTGTTAGCCAATCAGAATGAGAAACGATAGGAGGGCGGGGGGGGGGGGGGACTGTCAGACAGAAGTAGTCAATCGTCGAGTGATTGGGGCCGCCTCGGACCCCTCCCGTCGGTGTTCTACCCCACCCCTCCACTTGACCCCCGGACACGGGGCACTTAAAGGGCTATTTTCTGCCCTGCCTCACTAAATAAGGTCTGGGGAGAGCGTGGTGGTGTCGGCGGCCCAGTGGAGGGGTGTGGCCGCCCCAGCACCCTCCCACTTGGGTATAAAAGCTCAGCGGCAGTGGGGGGTGACTCTGATCGCTCTGCCCTCCTCCCTCCCGCGCCCCCCCCCCTCTCAACCCTCACCCCCATCCCTCCGTCTGTCTCATTCTCTTAACACGTCTTTTTTTAAAACCCTTATTTTCTTCTTTTAATATTCTAGCGTTCTTTCGTTTGTCTCGTTGGTTCAATTTGGGCTGAGGTGGTTTGTTGGTTTGGATTTTCGTTTGGCAGATTTAAAAAAAATATTTCAGAACCAGCTGATTCTTTCTACAATTTGGATTGGTAAAAAAAAAGCCCAGCTCTTTCACAGCTATCAGTGGGTTTTTGTTTTTTTCCTGCTGCTGAATTTGTCAAATGGCGTCTGTCACGGCTAGAAGTGACCTTTGGACATGGGAATGTGACGGACGGTAACGGAGACGGACAGAGGGACGGGAAGGACAGAGGGACGGAGGACAGCTGATGTTCTGTTACGTGGTTGTATAAGCAAAACAGCGTGTCTCACTCCTTTCTTTCTTTCTTTCATTCTTTTCCTTCTCTCTTTCCTCCTCCTCTCTATCTCTGCTCTCATTGGCCCCCTGTCCTTCCCATCCCCCCACTTCTCAATTATTTCTCCTCTGCCTCGTTCACCCAGTCTCTACTTTAGTCACTCTTTCACTCTTTCCCTCCCTCCGTCCATCCCTCCATCCCTCCCTCCCTCCGTCACTTCCATTTGTCTTTTAGCTCCATCGGCTCTATTTAGTCTTTTTTTTATATTTTCTTTCCTTCCAGCTTCTCTGCTCCTGTGCTGAGTGGTTCTAACTTTACCCCAGCAGGTGTAGCGGGACAAGCCTGTGTGGGTCTACGCGCGCTCACCGCACCGCTTTCAATAAGAACGTTTTTTTTTATACGGTCTTCTGCGTTGCATAGCCGCGGCGAGCAAGGGTCCGTGAGCCCTCCTTCCCTCTCGTCCTCCTCTGTTCCTCCTCCTCCTCCTCCTCCTTTTCTCTCCTCCTCTCTTCGTCCCTTAACTCTTCGTCGCTGATTCAGCTTCCTGCCATGCTGATCCGGACACCTCGCCCCTCCGCCGCGTGCGCCTGGCGTGTTGGACCGGCCGTCCCTCGCTAGATCCACACTCTGGTACTGTGCTCCTAGGTG
>JAPMUY010009551.1:0-11721 GCA_026901105.3 Galaxias olidus
CTATATATAAACTTGCGGGCAAGCCAGAGAAATTACTAGCCTACTCTATTACCAAGGTTGGAATTTAAATTAAAAAAGGGAATGGCTACCTGTCACAAAAGTGAAACGAAATGTGTCACATTGAGAACGGTTGCTCACGTCCTCCTCCCCCTGTCAACTCATATTTATTGCCACGCATGAATCCCAATGAATGTGATTGTATAAGATTGTTAATGTATGCAAGTTATGCATTGATGTTTCTCATATAAATCTGCTACGCTAGTTACATATTGTAATTCTTACGTTTCTAACATGTTGGCATTTGAAAACATATGAGCATATTAGCAAGTTAGGGCATAACATAAGATGGATAATGCCTAATAAACAACTAGGCTATATGATCTGCATCCCTTGTCGGTCACGCCGATAGACGGCTGAATGGTGTATCGCTTTGAATATTGCTGCCAAAAGGAATTGTAGGGCGGCATATGCGTCTTTCCTTTTGTAAAGGATGGTCCAGTGTATCCTATGCTGAAGTATACAAGTTAGGAAGCATTGAAGCACCTTTCCTTAGCGCTTAGAGAATTCGAACAGTACTTATCATGGCTGCCACTTAGATACTTCCGGTTTATTTCATTCAGTTAGGAACCTTCCTAAGCAAAATAAAGAATTCGAACGTAGCCCATATACTGACACAGGTAAGTAGACGACAGAACAAAAAGCAAACACAGGTGCAAAAAAGAACACTGATTATCAGCGTTGTGTGAAACTCCCTGGCCGCTGGGTGGATCCCAGTGTTCCAGTCTTGTCTCCATGACAAGAGCATGCCTTGCCTGTTCAGAATTGAAACAGGCTGGGTGAAAATAGACTGATAGACAGCTCCCTTACTCTTTTGAAGTACATAATTGCAGCCTTGAACCACAGCAAGGAACAATTATGCTTGTAATTTCACCTTCATGTGAAATGAGCAGGATTTACACCAGGAGGGTTGTATAACCGCATACTTCATTTTGATTTCCCAGATGAAAAGAACTTGTAACTTGTGTTTTCTAATGCTGTGAAGCTGTAAGTGTTCAAGTTCCTTGTAAGTATTTAAAGGGGTATCAGAAGTCAGATTGATTAGAATGGATTTTTTTTTTTGCTGCCTACATGGTTTTCTTAGTTCTCTGAATGGGTAAAACTTAGTGCACACACACTCACACACGTCACCTCTCACACAGCCTCTTAGTAGTTCATCTTTTAACAGGAGTGTGGCTTTGAGATTTTCTCCCTGATACAAACCTTTCGGAACTCTAGAGTAATTTTTGGATAGCTGGAGGGGAGCTCCATTTTACATTTATTAAGCTGGGTTCAGGTAGGGATAGGGTTGTATATTATCTTGTTCCCAAAACAACTGTCGAATATTGCACCTCAGTGCTGTTTTAAGCTAAAGCAAATACTGAAAAGCTGACGTTTTTGTTGTGCCCAGGCTGAAGGACCGTTTGTTGCATAAGAGACATATACTGCCAGTTAAAGGAGACATGTCCCCAATCATATCTAGTTTATGTCTTGTACCTTTTTATTTTACTATAAATACATTGCATATGTTTTCAGATTAGCCTGTATGTTGTGGGGTTGTGTCTGGGTAGAACCAGATCTGTTAGAGCTTAGGTAGGGACAGATATGTTTGAACTTAGGTAGGGTTTTAGTCATAATGTTTCAGCATAGTCTGACCTATTAGATATCATGTGGTCTGGATCACTCAATGTTAAGTGTAGGAACTTCAATGTTGACTACAATTACAACACCAATTTACCACAAATCCGTTTGCAGTGTTTTCCCCCTTACGGCAAGAAACAGAGGGGGAATTCAGCAGAGTTTGGGTGCTGCTTGTTTTCAAAATATCTGACTTTGTGTGTCTGTGGTGTGTGAATGTGAATGAGACTAGTTCTGTGTCTGTGAGACTGTCTCCCGGACCATCTGTTGGTTCAATTCCCCTCTCTCATCTACATGGACAACAAGACATGCATTAGGATTACTGATACAACGGGCCTCATATGGTGTGTGTGAGCTGACAAGGTGCCACAGATTGCAGGGTTATCTTTGGAGGCCGTGCTGTGGTTGGAAAGAGGAGCAGCACACTGTGGTGTCAAACGTAACGTAAGGAAACTGCTATGAGTGTCAACCTTAGGAGCAAAGCCTCGGTCCAGGAGGCTATGTCAGGTCTTGTTTTCAATTATTACATCTGATTATTAAGAATCACATATAAATATGTACTCACATGCTTTTTAACCTCTTTATAAATAGCTTCAACTTAGAGGATTTCAAACACACGTTTGTTGAATATTTCCATTAGCACCTTGAGCTAGTAGGTTGGCGTGTTTTATCAGAGTGTGGACAAGTGTGATCAACGTGATTTCATCCCAAATCACATCCTTCCACAGTCATCTTTCATTTCTAATGTCTTCAAGTTGTCTTGACAGTGTGTGGCTGCCAGGGTGTTTTGGTTGGCACATTGATCCCAGCTACCTGGGATTAGAAGAGGATCGCAGCCCTCGGCCAGTGCAACCCCAGGGGGCCGGCTAGGGTAGTGGAGGTGGGACAGAGCAGAGGGATACAGGGCCTGGGGGTAGGGCCGTGGTTGGTGTCCCAGAGGAGAGAACAACAATGGGATTCACTAAAAGCAACATGAGGGCTGGGAAATGCACTCCCACAGGACAAGCAGATACAGTAAACGCAAGATCTGAAGTGGATCTCCCCCAGGGAAGAAAAGAATGTGCACGTCAAGACATCTTATTCAGATCCTACTGGTCATGGGAAACATACAGCTAGATAGACATTTACAACACTCAAGACATCCTTCATTCTGGACCAGACCATATCGATATACAGGACACACTCAACTGGACCTGGGTCTCAGATTGCAAACCAGTCAAGCCAGACATAACCAAACTCACATGAGCTTTACTGTAAAGCTATGATAACAAAATGCTTTATAGAATGACAACTCTGTTATTATACCTTAATGATAATAATTAAAAGGCTGACATTTCACTCAGAAGACTTATGAGGATTCAAACACCTGCTTTTTATTTGATTTAATATAACCACCACTGAATCGCTTTGAATGACGTTTTTTGATTCGTAAGCTTTTCATTACCCTGGCACTAAACAGGAGAGCCAGTGTGCTGAGATCTTCATTCCTGTCTTTGCAGCTCTTCAACCAAGCTTTTAAAAAGCGTCTCCTCTCTGTCACAGGCAACAGTATAAGCGGATGTGAGTTAATAAATAGCTTACTATTTGAGGGAGCCTTAGTCAATACTCTAGTCCTCCTAATGACCCAGTCTTTAATTCTAAACAAACCCTAATGGCTTTGGCTCATTTAGAAGCACCACTGTTTGTTGTCCCGTTTTGTGCTGCGTTAGCTGTCCTTGACACAAAGCAATCTTATCAGAGTCACACACACTAACACACACCTATGGAAACACACACACTGCGTCCTCTGATGGTCGTATCCTTATCGCCAGGCCACATGAACTGACCTATTCATTAGCATTGATTTCCTTTTGAATAACCAAAAGCAAGGTCCTATAGTCATCCCTCTTTTCTCTTCCTCTCTAAAGTGAATTCTCATCATGGACTCTTGATGTGGTATTTAAATTGCTCAGAGCAGTAGAGGTTATCAAAGACAGAGGGCTTGAATAATAGACCTGCAGCACAGGGGCCACATAGATGTAAATGAAAACAGGAAATGGGTTTCGTGTATGTTGTTCCAAGCGTTCTCCATGTCTATGCTGTGCCACTGTGATGCAACACTGAAAGAAGCTGTCACCCACTCGCACCATGGAACACTAAGTCATCCTGTCATAGGTGACACTCACATTCACATTTGTTTGGGACAGTGTTTGTATTGAGATATACGTTTGGAACAGTGTGTGTATTAGAAGATCTATTTGTTTTTCCAAGCTGTTTTCAGATATGACCTTGCTGTTGGGCAGTTTGCGGCTTAGTCTAACCTTCAGCACAGTACTTCATTTGCTTTGTGTTTCTTTTAGGACTGTGCGTCTATGCAGTCGTCTACATGTACACATGTTCCACTGCATTAAAGCATGCATTTTTGTGTTTAATGTGCATGAATTAAAGCCAATGTGTTCTCTAACGGTTTGTAATCACTCAACATATTTTCAGCCAAGTACTGTTACAGATATTTGTTTTATGGGTTGACTATTTCTGAGTATTTATAATTCTGCATGGAGATGAAGCGAGTTGTCCCTTCAGGGTCAAACCATTTTCACAGTTTAATGGAATGAAGAACATGTTGAATTTACATGTAAATACATCTATGTTCCTTTTTTCTCTCCGTCGTTCTGTTAACCACCCCGCCACCTCTCCCGGTCCCTAGACTCCACTTTGTCGCCTCAAGGAACACTGCACATAATGAATCTGCCAGCAGACTCCGAACTTTGTCAGTCAGGTGTTCGCCATTGCTCTGCGTGAGCGTTGGCTCAGCCAGCCTTGGGCTGAGGGGGAACGATGTGTTCCAGAGTCATGCGGAGGAGGCGTGGCCAAAGAGAGGCAGTGGAATACGTTTGGAAGTTTAACGGAACCTGAAAGATTGATCCAAAGTAGCGATGCTGTATGTCTCTGTGTCTCTCATTCATGATCCTGTCCTCATCTAAACCAATCAACCGTGCTGTGCTTTCGGCTTAACTTTGCAGCAGGCGGAATCCAGATGCAAAAATCTAACCTTTTTTGGAGTTTGTTCTGAGTCTTCTGATTTCTCAAAGCCGTTTTACAGAAACACTCACTCTGTTCTTTCTCACTTTCCCACCCCCTTTTTCACCCTGTCACCTCCGTTTACTCGTTTCCGTGAAAGCATGACAGCAAATCTTCCCTCTCTGCAGGAAAGGCTGGAAGGAGTTTGCCTGGGGGCAGTGATCGGGATGGTAAGTGACTCCTGTGTTGCCAGGATGTAGGAATTGACACAAAGGACTCTAAACAAAGCTTGTTTCCTTGATACAGCGAGTGTTCAGTGAGGGGTCCACATACATAGCTTCACAGAGTTGTGGCTCTCTGGCTGTAGACGTATCCATGGACCACCACCCCCTGTAACGTGCTCTCTCAGAGGAGGAACAGGTGTTTGGGTCACAGGGGCGTAGCCATGACATTCATGACTTATTAATTTACCTGCATCGGAAGACCAGCTTCATCCTTTGTTGCTAATCACTGCAGGGGAAGTCCTCTCGTTATGCTAACAGTGCTAACTCTTGTCCTCAATTACCTCACATCAATCTCTCTCTTTCTCTTCTCTCCCAAATGAAAGAAAAAAGACATACCCCCACAGACTTAAACAGACATCGGATGAACAAAGGATACCAGAGAAAAGACCCTGAAGAATAGTCTGTCCTCTACATCTTCATTCCTGTCTGCATTTTATCTCCTTTCCCTTTCTAAGGATTTGTCTCTTTTCTTCTTTTCACATACAATCTACTTTGCTATCACAATTTTACCGTGTCTATCATCATATTTTTGCTGCAACTCACCTTGTTTCAAATCAAATACAATAGAAGTCTGATCATTTCCAACAAGGAAATGTAGATGCAAATGAGAACATGGTACCTCCTCCCTTCTTTCTGCTCTTATTTTTAAACCTGAAGCCTCATTACTCGCCAACCTCTATCTCTTAACCCTAGTGCTGAAATAAGGGTGGCAGTCCTCACAACAGAAATATAAATGCTTCTTTTTTTCAAGGGAGGGACAACAAACGGAAGTATTCGTAACTCCTTGGGAACCAACCCGTATCGTGCCAGGCCCCAGAAGAAGCAGATCAAACCACCATCCAACAACTCGCAACTTTTTATCTCCTCCTCCTTCTATTTTGGTTGTCCCATTTCATGTTAGAAACAGTGGCTTAAGTGGCTCCAGTGAGGTTTTTTTTATGGGCTCTCAAAATGCAGCTTGTGTGAGTCGGGGAAATAAATTGGTTTGTACGGAGGCGCTCACCCCCATGACGCCCCCCTGCTGTGAGCTCTCTGATCTGCGCAGCCACTTAGAGATGGAGGGGGCCAGCGAGAGACTGCCAAAACACAGCGCCTGAAGCTGAAGGGGGTCAAGGGTCTAAACATAAGGAATGGGATGACTCACACAAGTTGCCGTCTACATGCAACCTTAATTCATTTCACTTTATTTTGATTATTTCAGAGTTTGACATGCCCAGCGAATGCTTGGAATTGCATGAATTCCAAATTAAAAGCGATGGAGGAATTTAGAGAGGGAAGTGGACCAACAGCTACATCCAGTGGACTTCATAAGCTACTGCATGAAGTTACCACGATTTTGATCAATTATTTGGATTTCTCTAGGTTGAAAAGACAATTAAATTGCCCATGACAATACGTTATCCTATTGCAAACCTCACAAAACATCACAAAACCAATCAAATCAACCTTACTTGTAAAACTTAGGTTTAGGCTGGTTGAAGCTGGACTATATGGAAAGGTTTTCATTCCGCAAATCGTGCACCATTTAAATGTAAGACTTTGGGGACTTGATTTAACATTATGTCAGTCATAGGCGTGTTGAGAAAATACGTTTTGTTCATAGTTTTTAGCAGTATTACAACTCACTTCAATACCAGAAAGACTGGATAAGTATGGGTTACAAAAAATATAGTTTTTTCCCCATATGTATAGCCTACAAAGTAAGCACTGTCAAATTACCGAATGATTGAATGACAGTTGAACGCTCTTCAAAAACTAGGCGTAGTCTTTCAAGATAAACCTCTGTTTCTGACGTAAGGTATAGCCTATATAGCCACAACAACCGCTATTTCATAACAAGCGCAATGCCAGCTTCGTATAATCGCTCATATTCGTTATCTGCTCAAAAAACATGCCCATTGGCCTTCAGCTAAAAGCACTTGCGTTTATTAAACCTAAAGCCGCTTACGACCAAATTCCGTGTGCAGAGCACGACTAAAAAACGTCCTTTGATTGGATGATAAAGTGTCAGGAAGTGTTAAATATCCAATAAACTAACGCATATTGTCCATGTCGTTCGTCCGACATGCTACCTGTCACTCGTATTTGACTTGAATTTCTTTTGCATGCTGTAAACAAAGTAAACTTTCTCCGATGTAAGAAGTGTTCAGGTGTACGATGTGGACGACGGGGCAAAGCGATAGAGTGTCTTTAATAAGTTGTCATTGTTTCTAAAAGTAGTATGCTATTAACATTAGAATTTCTGAATGCTGTCACTGTTCTTTCTTTTAACAAACGGACCGCTCACGGCATGACATTTGTTGTCAGTAGTAAAATGGACTGGCTATACCAGCGATGCCACAAGGAATCTATCCTTCACAGTCTCATTCGTTCGGGGTTATTGCTCCTTGGTTTGGTAGGTGTATTTTTTTTTTCTATTTGGATTTTTTTAGGTTTACGCACACTAATAACACATTTTGATGCTGTTTTCTGCGTCGGTCAAATAGTAGACTTATTGAATACATTGTGACAAGCTGCGGTTCCCTCTCACACACCTGCTCTTTGAGCTGTCTGAACAAAATAAGAACAGGACATAGAGTCCTAACCTTCACCTGGCATTTCACATTCAATTCATTGGACCAGAATAACAACTGTGTTCTCTGGGGTTCACCAATCCCAAATTACGCCCAGTCAATTGTCCGGAAGTGGTTTATGCCCATAGAGGCTGCCAGCATTATCAGTGCCGGGGCTAGCAAGGGGTCTTAAAAGTCGTTTCATTTTGCATGGCACATCCAGTTGATGAGTGATGACAGTCCAGTTTTTAATTAAAAAAATTATCTTAATTCTGCACTTTAATACAGACTAATACAGACTTTAATACAGACTAGTATAACTTTTTTCCCTTCACATTACAATTGCCATTTTATTGTGTTACTTCTTCCGCCTCTTGTTCAGCTAATGGTCCTGTCGTTGTCCATGTACCCCATGCTGAGGTCCATGGGGGTCCAGCTCCATTCTGTCTTCACAGGGAGCTATGTACCTGGTCACCACTCTGTGTTCTCATCAACAGCCCCCAACAGGCAGTAGCCAAGGACATTTGGCATGTGTCAGCTTCTACCAAGCTGGAAAGAAAACTCTCTGTGAATATGAATTCTGCCATTGGTAGTTAGTGACCTGGGATAAATAACTTTCTCTTAAATACTACCATGGTGAGACCAGGTTCAACTCCAAATTGATAAATGCTTACAAAATGGCCGAGCTTTACGGCTTATAAAGAACTTTCTTTTTTATAAAAGAAATAAACCTCCTACTGATTGACATATGGGAGGGTTGGTATTTCAACCACATGTTTGTAATAATAATAACAATAATAGCTTTATTTGTGTAGTACTTTTCTTAAGTGTTATAAAAGGGCTGAAATAACAACTATGCATTTGTACCATGAATTGTACCATTGTATCATAAATAAATATATTTAATCAAATGAACACAAAACGCAAAGCCGAAGACCAAATACAATTATAAATAAATAATAACAACAAAAAAATAATAAAAATATGATAACAAAAAAGGCAAAAAATATTTAGCAACTGAATTTTGTAGAGGTGGGTCTTTAATGGATGTCTGATAGTCAATATGGAGTTGACCAGCCGTATATTTCCAGGTAGACTGTAGCTACTAGCAGAGCTTTGATCTGATTTGATCTTCCCCATGTTGGTTGAATTGCACTGCACTCAGAATGACTACTCTACTACATGCATCTGTTCATAGCATAATGTTTATTTGCACCTGAGAGCAGTGGTTAAAGCACCTGTGAGGTTTCTGCGATCTTACTACCAGGTGTTTGCCTAAAATATAATAATCCCATAGAATTTTAGTATGAGAACTAGGAGATTCTTAACGTAGCCAAAAATAGTTTTACTTGTGTCATCTTATATTCATCTCCTGGTGAAACTGAATGTCCATCCATCCATCCATTAGCTATACCGCTTATCCTATGCAGGGTCGCGGGGGGGCTGGAGCCTATCCCAGCCAACACAGGGCGAGAGGCGGGGTACACCCGGACAGGTCGCCAGTCTATCACAGGGCGAAACTGAATGTCATCAATGACAATTTTATAGTTGTTTGTTAAGTTGTTTGTTGTTTAAAAAGAGCAATAAAGTGAAGAAGAAGAAAAAAACGAAATTTGACACGAACAATAATTGCCAGGAACAGCAACATGTGTGAAACACATGCTTTTCAGAAAAGTGTAGTTCAGTCAAAGCTTAGATTTTTAGACCAAGCTAGTAAAAGCAGAAGCCTTCTTGTTAAACCCTACTTCAGTAAATCTTTGTCAAGGTATCCAGTATTTCTGGATGCTACTGTATCTGCTATGTCCAATTTGTCATGTATGTTTTTCATCTAGAATATCTCCTCTGAATAAGCCACATAGTAATAAGGATTTTGTAAAAAACCTTTTCACCACATGCCACATTGGAATGCACTGCTCCTGCAATCTAGAACTAAAATCTAGCTAAACTAGATAAAATCTAAAGCTATGGGTGCATTCAAACGTGTACAACATTGCAGTGCATGCACGCATTCAGTTGATCTATTAAAGTTAACTGAGTCTTGTGTAGTTTCTAACCTAAATGGTTTTGTGATTGGTGTTTTCAATCTATTAGATACGGCTTATTGACAAGTAATTTTGTAGTAATTTTGATATATGAAAAGAGCTCACAAAACCTGAAGAAGAGAAATAGTACTTAAACACCATTGACTGAAATGGAGTGCTGTGTGAATAACATACATCTTTAGCTGCATGCCAATGAGCTCCGTCTATTTACCAACCCAGCCTGCAGAGGAGAGAGGCAGAGACAGAAAAAGAACACTAAGTAGCTTTGAGAGGCACCCAAATCATTTGCCAGAAATGTAAATAGCCTCGCTCTCTCTCTGGTTATAGGAGTATTGTGGCTGGTGAGAAAAGGTACTCGGAGGTCAGCTTTGACGGGAAGCCATTTCTCACGTTATTTTTCTTCAGTTTGCAACAGTCAATCATTGCCACAGTGGACAGCATATCCATAAAATAGTCAACATTATGTATTCATTGGTAAACCACGTGTCTCTTGAGTGTTTAATTGCTTTTTTTTTCATTTCTCTCTCTTTTTGCTCATGTTCTCTCCTCCCACACAGGGCCATTATGGAGAGGAGGATGGCGGCGTCCGTCAATATTCTTCCTAGAACCATGACCATGTAAGTCTGACCCATACCTCTGTGAGCGTCTACACAAATGTATACATATATACATATATATTGCTACTATATATATACAGTATATTCCAAAGAAAAAGAGGAGGAGAGATGGCTCAAAGCGTAACTCTCCACCATTCAAACATACACTCTCAAAGACACACACAGCAAGTGCACAGTTGTTACCTTGGAAACCCTGGTTGACGCAAACAGGCTGCGTAATGACTTTCAACCACTTGCCCCACTAGTAGCAAGAGAAAACAAGAGAACACTTCTCCAAAGCGCTGCTGTGTTTGCATGCATGATTGACCAAGGCATGTTAATGCATACATTTCAAAGCAGAATCTCAGTTGACAAACTTTGCATCAGGAAGGAGAGTGGAACACAATCCATTAACTGCACACCAATAAGTTACCTGAGCTGTGTGAAGTTTGGGCACAGCTCTAGCTAGGCTACCTGAATGGTTTTACTAACATCTATTTTCACCCAGATGTAGTCATATTCTAATTGAATGTAATTGATCTTCACCCGGTTTACTACACATGAAAGTGAGCAGTTAGCACCTGATATACGGATGTCTGCCAGGAATAGTTGTTGACATCCCCACCGCTGTGCAATCCTGTGAACATTGGCCTGTTGTCGATCACAGTGCCAGTGGCAGTGACAGCAATGTGTCTGCAAATCGACTGAGATGAGCTTTCTGTCAAACTGTGCAGTGATCAACTCTAAAAGTGTAGTTTTCATGTACTACACAGATGCAATTTTCTGGTAGCGTACAAGTGCACGTGGTATGGTGTTCCCGGTAAAAAATGACCACCCCATTATAGCTGATTATGAATCAATAATAATACAGATATTATCGCCTAATGTTGTGTTTATCTTTTTGTCAACTTAAGCTCTTGTAAAAAGGACCATTTTTAAACTTCCATTTTCTATTTATGGCCTGTAGGCCTCAATGTCCTGGGCTGACACAACTGGTTATTGAGTCTGGATCATATTCTGTGTTGTCTTCATCTTCTGACACTTCCTCCTCTTAATGTACCTTCACCGTCAGTTTCCTGTCCTCTCTCCTCCTCACCAGTGTCATCCAAGATATAATCAAGAGCCCCACGTACAGTATATCGTTTGGTCATTGTGCTGCCACTGAATGAATTGTGAGCAAGGCCTCATACCAGCTTTATATACTAGAGCTGTGAGAAAGTTCTATGTTATTGAAACAATGTTGCAATTGTTTTCCGAGAATGTCAACAGGTGTGGGTTCCCATGGGGGAAAGATTCTATTGGGGAAAGGTTCCCGTGAGGAGTTGTCATTGAAGCCGAAAAGGAGAGTAAGGTGTGTGTGTGTGTGTGTGTGTGTGTGTGTGTGTGTCCGTTTGTGTGTGTGTGTGTGTGTCCGTGTGTGTGTGTGTCCGTGTGTGTTCTCAACACACATGCACTGCACATGAGGGTCTGAGAGAGGTAGTGTGTTCATTTGATGACTGGGCATGTGCCTGAACTCAATTTTATACACTAATTGTAGTGTAACCCCATCATTTCTAATGACCGGTCATTTTCT
>JAPMUY010009552.1:0-11883 GCA_026901105.3 Galaxias olidus
TGCTTCTCTGTTTTCCTCAGAGGAAAGGTCCACAGACGGATGGGGGGGGGGGGGGGGGTACGGGACACGGGCACGCTCACATCTTTTCTGCGCAGCACAGTTCATCAAAAATGGCTAAACTATCGAATCTATTCTATTTTTGTATGCAATTCAAGGGCCATGTTTGTGTTGTGTGAATCAGTCCTCCAGACAGGTCAAGTATGTCACCATGTACTGAAATATGCAATTGTGACTCGGGTTTGTTTTGATTTCTCTGGAGCTTCCCCATCTGCCCGATGCAATTAGTCCAAAGCGGAGCGTTTCCCACAGATTGACTGTAGGCCATGGGGCAATGGCTGGGGCAGGAAATGGATGTAGGGTGTTTTACACACACACACACACACACACACACACACACACACACACACACACACACACACACACACACACACACACACACACACACAAATAAACACAGCAACAAAAACTCTACCCCTCCCAAGCACCCATCACCACCCCACACCCACCCGTGCGTGCACGCGCACACACACACATACACACACACACACACACACAAATTCACCTTTAGCGCTGCCGACACAATCTTTCCTACTCACTGAATGTGTTCTCACTGTGATAGACACAGAAGGAAAAGAATGAGCGTGCAAGTCTAGATACACAAGACCAACAGTAAAGGCCAAGCTCATTATATTATTATATTCACACCGTTTAGTGTTGATAATCACAGAAGCTTCCTGTCCCAGATATCTCTCCTAATGAATAAGCATTAACACCCCAGGACAAAGCCGGAGAACAGAGTGCCAGTTGGAGGTTAAGTGTCCCTTAGCTGTCATACATACTCCACATGATTGTCGTTGAATTTCATGTAGAACTCGCCTACGGAACACAGTCTACGTCTCATTTGGGACGTTAGAGAACTACCGGTGTTATATTCTTCACATATTTTGCGGTCCCTAAATGTTCTCAAAAGGCCTCTTGGTCCAAAGCGTCGTGGAATAGAAAGAAGTGACGGACGGATTTTTACAACATGAATAATGAAACAGCACGTCCTTACCCCGCAAGTCATCCCTCGTTAGCTAATTAGCTAATTAGCAATACTGCATCAATTCAGTTTGTGTACTGTGGGCGTGCCACGCACACGCATTCACATACACATACATGCTTCAAAATACGCCTGTTCTCACACACCCACCCACGCATTTGGTTACATGCATACATACACACACACACACACACACACACACACACACACACACACACACACACACACACACACACACACACACACACACACACACACACACACACACACACACACACACACACACACACGCACATGCACGATCCAGCCGCTTGTTGCTTCATTAGCCTTCATTATGTGTGGTACAGAAAACAACAGTGTTAAATGAGGACTAGTTTGACACCTGTGTGACATCAGCCCTGAAGCGATTGTGTGTGTGCGCGCGGGCGCGCGCGTGTGTGTGTCTTGGCGTATGTGAGTGTGTTTGTGTGTTTGAAAGTGCGTTCTAGCAACCGTTTTATCAAGCTTTCGTAGAATAGAATAGATGACACATGGTCAGCATGCTGCAAAGGTCTCAAACCAAATGAATCATTTGATTCACTACCAGCAATCTGTTCCATTCCGTTCCATTATACAATTCAGCACGACACTGAATGAACACAAAGTCAAAAGTCACACTTTTTAATTTCAAAGCAGCAGAAACGACACTTTTTTCAACTATCCTTTTGAGTTTGTGTAAGAATCCGTTTTATCGCTGAACCCCCCCCCCCCCCACACACACACACACACACACACACATATTCAACATTTATACTCTTTTACAAAACAAGCTTTGAAACCACACAAGATAGTCCAGATCGTTTTTCTATTATCTAGGGCAGACAGTGGGGGGGAAAAGACGTGCGCTCACCCACTGAGCGGATAATTACACTTACCAGCGGTTCCACCGCCGCACTGATGAGGCTGATGGCGGCAATCACCCGCCGTCACAAAGCGCGGCGTAATCAGAGCCCGCGGCCGGTCCTTCGGGCGCACGGACAGGACACGCTACCTAACCCGCTGGGAAGACGGGCGCACCGCCGAAAGAAAGACCGGAAGATCAATCTGTCCCACGCACAAACACACGGAAAGGAACAAAACGGTTTGATTATGTATCAACTGTCTGAAGTAAAGATTAGTAGCTGACACACTGGGGAATGCGCCAACAGGAGACGGGGGAATATCGACGTGAGGTGTCATATTTTATACAGCACAAAAAGCTCTTGTTGTGCTTTTGTTCTGCTCATTACTGCCGTTCAGTTCAAACAGCATGGTTACTTCCAAAGCTGAGCTTTATACTATTACTGTTGAATCCACAGTGTTGATGTTGGATGTGTGTGTGTGTGTGTGTGTGTGTGTGTGTGTGTGTGTGTGTGTGTGTGTGTGTGTGTGTGTGTGTGTGTGTGAACTCCACCAGGAGACCTTAGTAGTCTCCCGCCATCAACACGTTGTACTGCAGCACAGCGTCTGCATCGCATACAGCTTGAATCAGATGAACTTTGGAAACATACCTGTGGAGCATTACGACATTAACCCTTCAGCTAGCGCGGCCCCAGCGGTGGGATTCAGATTTATTCATTGTTTGTAAGATTCCACGGGGGGAAACAGAAAGCAACTTAAGAATGTCTTGATCCAGTTCCAGGATTTTTGTCGTGTTCCACGGTCGTTTTTATTGATTTAATTACTCCTGAAACTCTACTCTGGGAAGTATTTTGGAAATATATTGAGAAAGGTATAAAGGTTTGGGATAGAGACAGGCGAACAATCTGTGAAATCTTTAACACTATTTAGTTGTATTCCCTCAATTTGTCTTCTTTCACACTGTTTTTGTATCTTGATTCTTTGGTGGGAGGATATGAGATGTTTGTTTGTGTGTGTGTGTGTGTGTGTGTGTGTGTGTGTGTGTGTGTGTGTGTGTGTGTAGGAGACTGCATAATACATGTCATCAATCAGTTGATTGTGCAGCTCATTCCCAGCTCATGACGGCAGTATTATTGGCCAACTCCTTTCCATGTGTGTGTGTATGAGTGTGTATGTATGTGCGTGTGTGTGTGTGTGTGTGTGTGTGCGTGTGTGTATGTGTGTGTATGTATGTGCGTGTGTGTGTGTGTGTGTCTGTACCCCCAGGGAGTGGGGCTATATGTTTGAACCCTTAATGTCCGTCTGTGGAGTAAAGCAGAATCAGGCTACAGGCTTCATTCCGATGACTGAGAACATCTTTGTGAAAACACACACACACACACACACACACACACGCACATGTCAACCACTGTCAAACAATCATCCTGTCGTCATTGGTGACATGAGCTTTGTCACGAGGAGTGATCAGCACACCCATCAGAACACTCACGACAGCGAGCACACACATACTCACACACACACACACACACACACGGAGGGCGTGTCCCTCCCCGTATCTCACTCGGGAGACAGAGTGTCAAAACAACGTGGAGAGTGAGGCGGAGCGAAAAAAGACAGAAGGAGAGAGCCCGAGAACGAGAGAGAAGGAAAGAGGAAAGTAGGATGACATCGGCGTGGGAGAAAGAGTGGGAGACATCTGACCCTAGGGCCTGTCTCAAACCCCTGCCTTCAGCCAATCGCTGGCTCTGCATCGACTCGCTTACTCTCCACTGGTGGCCCATACGTCCAGCTGCTCCCCGTCGCCCCCCACAGGCCGCGTTGGGTCGTTCACAGCCGGAGCGCCGCTGACGCCGTCCGTCACAGCTGATGAAAGGCCACTGTTGGTTATTGTTGAACCTCCCCGGTGAGACACTGGCCGCCGCCAAACCCGTAAATCACACGGACTTAAGTGCACGCACACACACACACACACACACACACACACACACACACACACACACACACACACTACATGCTTACATCCAGCCCAGACCATTACAGCTACACACTGGCGGAAAACACACAAGCATTGATGAGGAGTATTGCTGGGTGTTTGTGTGTGTGTGTGTGTGTGTGTGTGTGTGTGTGTGTGTGTGCGTGTGTGTGTGCGTGTGTGTGCCTGTGTGTGAGACGAGCATCTATTCTGACCTCGAGGAGCGACGGCCAGGTGGGGAGCGAGCGCACAGCATGTGCGTGGCTAATGGCTGGAGAGAGGAGAAACAGGAAAATGATCCGCGTTTATCCGCCCGGAGTGGCCAGTGTTCGTCTGTCTCTGGGATGGCTCGTAAGTGGCGCGCGGGTGCATTTCCATCCGTACGCGGTTAGCGTGTGTGTGTGTGTGTGTGTGTGTGTGTGTGTGTGTGTACAATGCCTCTCCCCTCCATTTCGTCCGCGGAGACGGTGGTTCACGATGGCCCTGCCGCGAGCGAGCGAGGCTGCGGTAGGGCTCCTCTCCTCTGGGACGTACAGAGAGATGATGTGTTCTCTTTGTAGAAAGGCGCCGGTCCGTTAGGCCATCCGGCGTGGGGGGAGCGTGGCCCCCCTCCGGTCAGACAGCGGGCTATGGAGAACTATGACTCTCTCACTACTTTACTAAGTGTGCAGGAGGCACAATACAAACACACACACACACACACACACGCACACGCACCCACGCACACGCGCGCACACGTGCACACATCAAGAGCTTGCCCGATCGGCTCCATAACACCATTAGAGAGAGACACACGCACACAAACACACCAAATCTGTGCTCTAAGCCTTTCCAGGTGGGACGCACCACCATTAGAGGTGTCCGCACACACACGCCAACACGCATATCACACACGCACACGCACAAACAAACCCACACCGCCAGTGCCTTTCCAGTCAGCCCTCCCATCAGTGAATCACCAACCTCACGGAGGGGGGGGATGTGTTTTCCGATAAACAATGGCAGTAAACTGGAACGTCTTCTCTGAGGCGCTGCCACAGCAGACTGACAGGCACCCCCCCCCCCCATTAAAGAACGCCAATAAGGCCATTTAGATTTTTTTTATTTATTCTTTATTGTTTTGCGGCAATAAAAAGTCAATGAATCCCGTGGCGTTTGAAGTGGGGCGGGCCTTGGACGGCGAGGTGGTGCGCGCGATGAGCTGTCTGATTATCATTTTAATGAAACGAGAGGGATGAGGTGGTGGGGTGGCGCAGCCGGCCACGATGACCGAGTTGATGATTGACAGCGGGTGTACCTCACATCACGGAGCGGACGCGGCCGCTCGCCTTTTCCCTGACGCTCCACCTTCATTACATGGAAATGAAAACACCCTCCCATTGATCCCCCCCCCTCTCTACTCTTAGATAGACCCTGTCAACGTGGTCATTTCTCTTAACAGGCATTTTGCGTGTGTGTGTGTGTGTGTGTGTGTAAAAGAGAGAGGAAAGAAACAGGTAGATAGCTAAAGAGACAGATAAAAGTCACCAAGGGAACATGCAGAGAACTTCCACGTACACACACAACCTCCCCCAAACACACACACACACACACACACACACACACACACACACACACACACACACACACACACAGTTTAGAAAAGGGGGTCGTTTTGGAGGACTTCATCCACACACACACACACACAGTTTAGAAAATGGGGTTCATTTTAGAGGACTTCATCCACACACACACACACACACACACACACACACACACACACTCCCAATCCAAGGGCAGATCTGGCGTAGCCTGACAGGGTGTGCTAACAGACCGTGTCGCGCGTCAACATGCTAGCTAGCTCGTTTAGCGCTCGGCCCCTTCCTGGGCCTGTTGACACGAGCGCAGCGCGTCGAGGATACGGCCACGGACGAGCCCCGACCGGCGCGGCGGCGAGACGCGGGGGGTCTGGAGAAGAGTTCCACGTCAGAGGGAAACCTTTCGGCGGCGACCTTCTCCGAGATTTCGAAACACTGTTTTTTACCACGACACGTCTAATTTCTGTACCCCCCCCCCCCCCCCGGGGGTGCGTAAAGGTCGCATAACTTTCCCTTTAACATAATCACCAGGGTCACAATCAGAGGGAAAGGTCCCATCAGATTCACCCACACCGTAATTAGCAGCGCTCCGCCGGACGCCCACCGCCGCAATCTACAGCATGCAGCGGAGACTCTGGACAGCTTCTTTCTCTCTCTCTCTCTCTCTCTCTCTCTCTCTCTCTCTCTCTCTCTCTCTCTCTCTCTCTCTCTCTCTCTCTCTCTCTCTCTCTCTCTCTCTCTCTCTCTCTCTCTCTCTCTCTCTCTCTCTCTCTCAGCTTTCTTTCCATCCCTCTCTCCCTTGCCCTGTGCGTTTATGTTCTCCTTCGTTCATCCCCCTCTCTCTCTCTTTCTCTACCCCTCTCTAGCTACAGAACCACTTCTCTTTCTATTCCTCTCCACCCCTCTCCCTGTCTCTCCCCCTCCCTCCCCCCATACCCCCTCTCGCCTCTCTCTCTCTCTCTCTCTCTCTCTCCACTCTCACTGATGTAATAACCCCATGTCCCCCCTCTCTCTGCCTGTGTGTGTGTGTGTGTGTGTGTGTGTGTGTGTGTGTCCATCCATCCAGAGGTAGTGGGAGACAGAAGGAGAGATCGAGAGAGAAGAGAGAGAGAGAGAGAGAGAGAGAGAGAGAGAGAGAGAGAGAGAGAGAGAGAGGCCAGTTGTGGGGTGAGCTACAGAGAGAGAGAGAGAGAGAGAGAGAGAGAGAGAGAAAGAGAGAGAAATGGAGGGAGAGATGATGAAGAGACAGAAGAAGAGAGAGATAGAGAGAGAGAGATGGAGAGAGAGAATTATAGATGAGGAGAGAGAGAGAGAGGGATGGAGGGAGGACGGTAGCAGCCTCCACACAGCTGTAGGAGACGGCCGCTCCCCGGGGGGTTGGCTCCACGCGGTCCCATGCCAACGCAATGCTAATGTGTGATGTCTATCTAACGGCTATCTGTCTGGAAGGTAATGGAGGGAGGGAGGCAGGCGGAGGGAGGCGCACTGGGGGGGGGAGGCAGGACGGAGACGGCCTGGGTGAAAACGTGGAGGAGGTGGGGGGAGGAAGGGAAGAGGAAAGAGAGAGAGAGAGAGAGAGAGAGGGAGTGAAAGAGAGAGGGGAGAGAGAGAGACGGAGAAGCCGAGATTAGACGCCCACACACGCGCGGCGCTAGCCAGCCACTCCGGGCGGATCGCACCTGCACTCAGAGGGAGCGCCGGAGCGCGGCCGGAGCCGTTCCAGCGAAGCCGACCGAGAGGGAAAGAGAGAGAGGGGGGGGGAGTGTTGAACTGTATGTGGCCCGCAATCACTGCGTCTGAGGAGTGGGGGGTGGGGGAGGCGTCGGAGGCCTTTCACTTACACCTCGTCACGGGCCCGGACACGACAGAGAGCCGATGTTGGAACGGGTGAGAAGCAAACAGGCTGGGTTCAACAGGAAACACAGCCGACAGGTGAAAACAGTCCCGGGGGGGGGGGGTTTAGGAGCGCTTGGACCGCCTGCTCGGCTCAGCCCTGCATGGCGGGAGGTGCAGAGCCCCCCTTTGCGCCCGTGCCATGACACAGCGCGCTCCCTCAGAACAAATAACAGACCGCTCCAAAGTGACACCGCTCCCTTTCTCCTATCTTCATCCATCCATTTTTCCTCCCACGTTCATCTGCTCCCCCCTGTCATTCCGATTCTCTTTACCTCCTTCCCTCCCTTCTTCTGTCCCTCCCTCCTTTCTTTTCTCTAAATCTTCCATCCAAACCCTAACCACTAACATCTCTCTTCTGATTTAGTTCCCAGTCATACAGTGAACAAATACGACCTCTACCATAGCTTTTCCACAGTTCCCAGTCATTCAGTGAACAAATACGACCTCTACCATAGCTTTTCCACAGTTCCCAGTCATTCAGTGAACAAATACGACCTCTACCATAGCTTTTCCACAGTTCCCAGTCATTCAGTGAACAAATACGACCTCTACCATAGCTTTTCCACAGTTCCCAGTCATTCAGTGAACAAATACGACCTCTACCATAGCTTGTCCACAGTTCCCAGTCATTCAGTGAACAAATAGGACCTCTACCATGGCTTTTCCACCACAGTTCTTGATCATAGAGTGAACAAGCGTTGTTCCCTTTCCTCTGTACTAACTTGTTATTCCCCCTCACTCTGCGCGGAGGTTAAGCTGGGGACATGCACGGACACGCACGGCTCCAGACAGAGAGGACATTAGTTTGTGTATGTATGTTTCTGCGATTGAGTGAGAAGGCGTGTGTGAGTGTGTGTGTGTGTGTGTGTCTGTGTGTGCGTGTGTGTGTGCGCGTGTCTCAGTGTGTCCGTGTGTCCGTGTTTGATGGGATTGTGGAATGTGTGTGCGTGTGTGTGTGTTTCCCGTAGTCCAGGCTCTGTGAAGGAAAATGGGACAAGACGCTTCCGAGTGGAAAGACACTAATCTGTGTAGAAACACACACACACACACACACACACACACACACACACACACACACACACACACACACACACACACACACACACACATCCTTCCACTCATCCCTCCCGTCTGCTCCTCTGTTCTCTTCAGAATCCCCCTTTATCCCCTCTCTTTTTGGTGCACGGCTTGTTTCAGCTGTCTGTGACTGCGGGCTGACAGAAGCTGTTGAACACGTGCTGGTGGAAGGTTGAGAAATGATGAAGAGGACGAAGAGGAGATGGAGGAAGGGGTATAGGATGAGGAGGGGGAGGAAGAGAAGGAGGAGGAGGAGATGGAGGAAGGGGTATAGGATGAGGAGGAGGAGGAAGAGAAGGAGGAGGAGGAGATGGAGGAAGGGGTGTAGGATGAGGAGGAGGAGGAGAAGAAGAAGAAGGAGGAGGAGGAAGAGGAGGATGAGGAGGAGGAGATGGAGGAAGGGGTATGAGATGAGGAGGAGGAGGGGAGGAGGAGGAGAGCAGGAGCCCTAACTGCTCGGTGGATGTTTCCTTGCTGCTTCATTTCAAGGCTGCACAGACACTGTAATGTCCAAGTCGAGAGAGCGCTCGCTGGAAAATTGAAAGCAAAATGGGCAGCTGTGCCGGACAAAAAGAAACTAGTGTTTGTGTGTGTGTGTGTGTGCGTTGGATTTTTTTTCTGTTCTTCAAGGTATGTATTAATGTCCTTGTAGAGCTGGACATGGATGTGTGTGTGTGTGTGTGCGTGTGTGTGTGTGTTTGCGTCGATGGGTGAGAGGTCCTACTCGTTCCTCCATCCTTCCTACTCCCCCCTCCACACTGAAACCTGTACCCCAGCGCATCAACACTCAAGCCCCAGGACAGCCAGACCCACACAGAACACCCCTGGACAATCTCTTGACAGGCTCTCTGTAAGTGTGTGTGTGGCACTTCAGTGGTACAGTGCCATTAGCAGGCCCTTGATGCCTGGCTAGACCCCCTCCCCCCCCCCCCCCCCCCCTTACATCCCCTCTGGAGAACAGCAATCATCAGCTCCTTCACATCAGTGCATTCACATGTACTCGAAGGGACAACCTGAGCCGTGCGCGCACACACACACACACACACACACACGCACACACACACACACACACACACACACACACACACATATACTTCAGTGCTTCACATGAACACAGTGGGGGAAACGAGGTTGATATCTAAAACACATGGCCCGAAATAGCCGATATAGAGAGTCAGAGGAAAGAGAGAGAGAGAGAGAGAGAGAGAGAGTGAGTGAGTGATTGAGAGAGAGAGAGAGAGAGCGAGAGTAACGGATTGCATGGGGTAATACACCCCAGATTGGAAATCCCACTGAGTAAGTTGCTGAGTCCTATCACTGTGATCACCTTTAGCCTCCAGCGCTTTCATTAGGTGTTCGACGGATGGGAAGGCCGGAGGAGAGGGGGAGGTCAGGGAAACACGGATGGAGACAGAGAAAGAAAGAGCGTTGGGGGTTTGATATACATAGGGGTTAGGAAACACATGAGTTTCGAGAGAGAGAGAGAGAGAGAGAGAGAGAGAGTAGGTATTGAGAGAGAGAGCGAGAGAGAGAGAAATAGGGAGAGAAAAGCGAGGGGGTTGGGGGGGGGGGGGGGGTAAGCGAAGCCTAAGACCGACGTTAGCCGGCCAACGAGCTAATTGAGTTTTACTTTACGGTGGTCACCCCTACGGTTGCCGTGGCGTCGGCTCCGTAGACCCCCCACCCCCCGGGCCCCCTCTCACATTTCATCGGGAGGGAGCCGACAGGGAAATCGCTCCATCCGTCTAAACATCGCGCGGCGGCGGCGGCGGCGGCGGCGGCGGCGGCGGCGACTCCTCTCTCTCTCCCTCTCTCCCTCTCCCCACCGCCCTCCCTCTCTCTCTCTCTCCCTCTCTCCCTCTCTCCCTCTCTCCCGCCGCATCGGAAAGTGCCGGTGAATGACGGAGTGACTGAATGGCTTTCAATTGGATTAGCATTTATATGAATCTCTCTCTATCTCTCTTTTTTGATTCTTCTTCTTTCTCTTTATTTATCCCTCGCTCCTATGCGTGGGTCGGCAGCGTGAACGGGGAGGAGCGGGCCCCTCGCAGGGAGCACGGAGAGGAAGAGGGAGAGAGGAAGAGGAGCAGGCCTCCCACGGCGCCGGGGGAGCGAGGGGGGTAGGTGAGGCAGAGAGGGAGGTAACCCCGGGGAGAAAAGTGCCACCTCCTGCAGTGCCACCTTTTCCCCCCACCAACCAAGACTCCTTTGCCCAAATCCAGCTCTCCGGGAGAGGAAGGGATCGAGGCGGAAGGGGGGGGGAGGACTGAGAAAAAGACAGAGGAGAATGCTTGAATGGCATGTTCGGTGTTCTACGCCAAAGCAACGCAGGAGGAGCATGGAGGCGAGGGGCGCCGCGTCAAACCAGCTGGCGTGGTTATTTCAATGAGCCGACGGCTCTGTCAACACGCCAATCTGTGTGTCAGGGCGTCAGAGGCAGGGGGGGGGGGGGGGGGGGCGGGGAGAGAACATGGAATCGGGGTAAGGATCGAGGGAGGTGTGTGGGTGGGTGGGTGGAGGGCGAGAGAGGAGGAGGAGGGAGAGAGAGGAGGGACGCGCGCGCGCGCGCGCGCGCGCGCGCGCGCGCGCGCGCGCGCGCGCGCGCGCGCGCGCGGAGGGAGAGGGAGGGCGGGGGGAGGGAGAGAGAGAGAGAGAGAGAGAGAGAGGGGTACACTGAACAAGGCCGTGAATGTATCAAAGGAATCGGGAGAACAGCGTAGCCGTCAAAGTATTCACTGGATGTGGAGGAACGTGACGCATGAACACTCCAGAATACATCTGTACGTGAGAGAGAGAGAGAGAGAGAGAGAGAGAGAGAGAGAGAGAGAGAGAGAGAGAGAGAGAGAGAATGAGAGAGCGAGAGAGAGTTAGAGAGAGAGAGAGAAAGAGAGAGCGAGAGAGAGAAAGAGAGAGTGAGAGAGAGAGAAAGAGAGAGTGAGAGCGAGAGCGAGAGAATGAGAGCGAGAGAGTGCAAGAAAGAAAGAAAGAAGGAAAGAAGGAAAGAACGAACTGGGCAAAGAAGCAGACATTAATTGAAAGCCATCACTCAAAAATCCCGAGGACTTCACCGCACGGAGAGGGACGGCGAAGGCTGGGCGTCGGTGACAGCAGACATCTGAGGCTAGCCCGCTTTTCCCACTGAAATGTAGATAACCAATTAACCTAACAACTGTAGAGCTAACGGCTGTGGACATTTTTTTTTTTTTATATATATATAAAAGTATTGTAAATCTTCATATGAATATCCATACACAGGACTTCAAATAGAAAGGTAAGTTACAGGTATGTTCCAACAGTCATGGAAAATATCAACAGCGAAATGGAACAAATGCCCCTCGGGATGAATGAAGTCTAATCTATTTGTCTCTGAAAGGGACGGTCGTACAGGGTTCAAATGTCAATGTGCACAGGACATGACGATCATATACAGTAGTATACAT
>JAPMUY010009556.1:0-11720 GCA_026901105.3 Galaxias olidus
CATTTCTGCTAGAAATGCATGGATGATAAAGCGTGCGGTCTACAAAGTATGTCACTATACAGGAGGTAATGGCTGAAATAGGCAAGACATTCTGTGAACGCGGTGACATTTTGATCAGTTGTCTGGTTTCCCACTTTTCTAAGCTGTGTGTCCTTAGTGAAGGACACACAGTACTGCCGCTCTCTGTCCTCATTTCTACCATATTAACTTTACTGTGCTCTATTGATTATTCCTCTGCTGTGGCTCATTTTGTTTTACCTCAGTCTCACTCTTGACCTCTCTCATTCTCCAAGGGCCTGACTCTCACTTCATTAGACAAATGTGCTACTTATAGCCAACTCATGTTCAGTGTGGACTGTGCCATGACTTTGCATTCTTATTTGGAGGACTTTAGTCTGACTTAAGTAGTTGTGTGTTTTAACTTGTTGACCTGATTGGAGTGCTTCTCTTCTGTTCTGTGTCCTTTTTCAGCGTTCTGGCCAGCTTCATTGTAGGCCTGTTCGGCCTGTATGACGACCTTTACTTCACCTACCTGGAGATTAACCCACTAGGTAACCTATTTGGGTTCAATCACCATAAAATTTAGAAGCTATGTGTACTTACATTTCCTCAAGCTAGATGTCAAACAGTAAATGATCTAGGAGCAGAAGGCATCGATGCAGATATTGTAATCTGTCTGTTCTTAAGCATAAGCGATGTCTTTGTTTTGTTTCAGTGGTCACTGCAGAGGGCGTTTACGTCTTAGACATGGCAGCCAAGATCGACGCCACAGCAGACTACATCTGCAAGGCTAAGTGGGGGGACGTGGAGTTCCCTCCCCCCTTTGGCCGAGAGGCTTACCCAGAAGTAAGTGAGACACTGACATACCTCTCTGCTTTTCTCTCTTCCAAGAATTCTGTGTGCGGCTGTAATCCTTTCATTCTGATGTCTTCAGTTGAAATGCCTCGGCTTTACCTCTCTATTAGATCCTTCCTAAAGTTAGGTAGTATTTCACGTGTGTAAAGCATGCATTTGTAATTCGTTATTCGCCCTTGAGCTCAGCCCATTTATCATTCCATGAAAAAATGGTACCTCGACCCATGTTGTGTTTCCCGGCTGTAGGAAGCGTACATCGCCGATCTGGACGCCAAGAGTGGCGCCAGCCTCAAGCTGACCCTGCTGAACCCACGTGGCCGGATCTGGACCATGGTGGCCGGAGGAGGGGCCTCTGTGGTATACAGGTACACCACTGGAAGAACCCCCCACTGTCCCCATCCCTCCATGGTGTCTCAAAATTCCCCTTAGCTATAGGCTTTGGAACCAAAATGGAAAAGGACTGTAATGTTGCTGTTAGTCTTGGCCCATTGCCACATGGTTTGCTCTTAGTGCTTACTGATTGGAGGACGTTCCTATTTCTCAAGGGTTCAGGATTAGATATTACCCAGATCAAAATTCATGCTGCAAAGTCGAGTCCAAATCTTATAAATCGTTGAACTATTAATGCCTGGACAAGATGACTTGTAGTTTTGAAGAAGATTATCTTATTGCAACGTTGTGGGCTGTTTTTGACCTGGCCCCCCTCTCTCTTTCTCCTGCTGTGTAGTGACACTATCTGTGACCTGGGCGGTGTGGACGAGCTGGCCAACTACGGCGAGTATTCTGGGGCACCCAGCGAGCAGCAGACCTACGACTACGCCAAGACCATCCTGTCGCTCATGACCAGGGAGAAGCACCAGGAGGGTGGGTGCTGCCTCTTGAGTTTAGGACAGTTGGAAAGAAGTCAAATGAATTGGATATGCAGCTACTTAGATCTGTAGATGACACCACGTTAATACTAATCCCAAATGACTTTCTGTCCCTCTTATCTGACAGGCAAAGTGTTGATCATTGGTGGAAGCATTGCTAATTTCACAAATGTTGCAGCCACTTTTAAAGTAAGACTTGCAAACGCACTTTTCTCCCTAGTCCATCTGATGTATTTTCATTGACTCGTTGGTCAACTCAGTCTCCCAGAAACTGTTCATTTTAAGCCAAGTCTTACAACTGTGATCACAGATAGTGCTATTGAAAAAGACTCAGCTAAACCTTTCCACATTCTAAACGTGAGCCCTGTTGCTTATCCCCCCAGGGCATCGTCAGGGCCATCAAAGACTACCAGGGCCCTCTCAAAGAGCACGAGGTCACCATCTTTGTGCGCCGTGGCGGCCCAAACTACCAGGAGGGGCTGAGGGTAATGGGAGAAGTGGGTGAGGACCCTGGATCAAAGCCTGTACATGGAGAGAAACATGGCTTTTTTAAAACAAAGTATTTCTGAAGAGAGGTCAGGGAAAAGTTATAAGGCAGTTGTATAGTTAGGTTAATTCCAACAGTTACTTCCTAATTCCCTGGCTGGGTAAGAACAACTTGTTTTGTGGTGAGTCTTGTACATTCTGATGGTTGTATTTTTTCTTCTTCAAGGGAAGACCACGGGAATCCCCATCCACGTCTTTGGCACAGAGACCCACATGACGGCCATTGTGGGCATGGCGCTGGGCTACCGGCCTATTCCCAACCAGCCACCCATGGATGCCCACACTGCTAACTTCCTGCTCAACTCCAGCAACAACGCTGCAGTACGTTCTCTGAAATGTTTAGGCTCACTTTGGACTGGCCTCACAGACAAGACAACTGCTAACAATTTTCTTGGGTGCAGATGAGTCCAAATATAATGTGGAAGACTCAATGTAGCAACAGTTTATTTTCCCTTGTAGAAAGGATATCTAATGTACACTCATACTAACATACAACACCATGCAACTTGTTTGACATGGACTGAGTTTTAAGGCCTAGTTGTGAATCTGTGGTGCCTATTTTCCTATCAGAGTAGCCCTAGTGTATTTAATGTGTTTTCATTCCGACAAGCATTTGACCAAGTCTTCCACCCCAGACGCCAGCTAACACCAGGACTGCGTCTTTCTCCGAGGCCAAGGCACTCAACGACGCCACCCCCACCAAGAAGCTCAAGACGGGACTCCCAGCAGGTAACCAGCGCTGGCCGCTCCTCAAAGCCCCTGGGTTTGGGCAGAGGCAGGGAACTTAAATAGTCTCCAAATGTCTGCGTGCACACATACACTTCACCCAACAACTCTGTTTTCCTTTTCCACGAGTCTGTTTGTTTGTTTGTTTGTTTCATCCTTGCTGCTTTCCCTGCTTACTCCAGACTCATTCTGTCACAACTCCCCCTCACTGTCGCTGCTGTTCTGCGTTTTTAATTTTCTCCTTTTTTTCCTTTCTCCCTCATCACCGTTTATCTGGCCCTCTTGTCTATTTTCTTTGTGTTGTTCTCCATACTCAAACTGTTAAGACACTGCCCACACGCTTCTGTGGCCCAGGAAGAATGTGGTCACAGAAGACTGGAAAGGTAAGTGCAGGTGTGCTCTGACCCCCATTCAGCCAAGCCCCACCCACCCTCATACCTGCATGCTTTTCCTGGTTGTGCCCTGCCTCACACTGTTAGGGAGGTGTGTGGGTGGTTTGGACACTGTGTGGCTTCTCTGTAGTGGCTTTCTAGTGCCTGCAGCTGGTGAGGAGACGTTGCAGTGAAGTGTGTTGCAGTGAAGTGTGCGCGAACCTTTGACGACGCGAGGCTGATTAGTTACTAGAGCGACACACCTTGTCAATGTATAGGATGTCAGTATGATTGCAACCTCAACCAGTGGACCAGGGATTGTAGAGCCCTTTAAGCCAATCGACTATCTGTATAATGAGACTATATAATAGTCATATGCATAGCAGGCAATGCCATTCATCAGCAGTTACTTGTCTACACCAATATCATTTGCAATAAAATACAGATGAGGCCAAGGCATGCTTGCGTAAGTTAGGTTTAGCTAGGCTTTGCATGCTCTTGCCTCTTTTCCTACCCTGAATTATTACTGTTTTTAGACCTGAACCACAAACTGATCCCCTTTGCATATCATTTACTCTGTGTTCTGTTTGTTGTTCTGTGGGTTACAGAAGCACAGGCTTCGTCAGGCTACAATGGAGGTAGGAAAGGGTGGGAATTGTGAAAGGCCTTCTTGTCCTCCTCGTTTCTCTCCATGTTTTTCTGTGTGTGCCATCCCTCTCCTTAGCCTCTAATTCCCATTGTCAAGCTGACTGACTGACTGATCTGGTCAAAAAGCTCTGGCCATCCAAGGTTGTTTTATTTCAGAAATCTCTCGCTTGTACACCGGCTGCTGCCTCCCTTAGGGGCAGTAAGATGGCAGAACAGAATTGCTCCTGACATTCTCAGACCCTCAGTGTAGCAATGTAGTCCTGTCTGATCCACAGTTGGGGGGGGGGGGGGCGGGCAAGAGACCCTTTTAAAATGAAAGGTAGCTGTGGTTAGGCTGTCATTATTACGAACGTCAATGGCCAAGCGCTGTGGTCTAAAACTGACAAGTCGAGATCATGATAAATGAAACCGGTGAAGTTAAGTCATCTTGATTTTTAAACTTGTTCCAAACTCTACCAACCCGTTTTGGTTTTGCATACCCATTGCTGCATGTAGTGTTTAGCACAAAGCTAGAATAAAAAAAATAATGTTTTGTAGAATATCTTGATATATATTGAGCAGTTGGCTATATATCAATGAAGAAACTTTTTTGTGATTGCTACTGGTTGGACTAGTTAGGTCATACCCGCAACAGAACATCGAACACAGAATCAATGCTGTTGGAGGGCAATGTTTTACAAAGTACTCAATTTACAGGCATTTTTGAAATGCTTAAGAAGAATGTTTTGTTCATATTTATACCTTTTTGTGGTCCTATCTGAATTCAAAACAAAACCAGTATTTCAGAACATTTTTGAAGTGTTGTGTTTTTACTTTGTTTGGGATTTTGTTTATATGACTACAACATTTTAGATCAACTGTCTCTCTTTACTGAGCAATGGGAGTATGACCCACTATTCTAAAAGAATGGTGCCTCCATTTTTAAAAGAAGTTTTGTTATTATTTCTATGCTATTCTGAATGTCATTGTCCGCTTGAAAGAGAAACCTGAGCGTTACTTTTATGACAACCCCTCCCTCCAGTTTGCAGTTTGTCACTTCCATACCTTGTCCACTCCTGTGCCCCCTGTTGCCCAGTCTCTACTTTTATAATGGCCGCTATGCTGAATTGTGTTCAACTGTCCCTTTCTCCTCCTTGCGCTCTTGTCTTCCCCTGCAGCCAAGGCCGTCACTCTCTTCAGCAGACACACCAAGGCCATTGTGTGGGGCATGCAGACCCGTGCCGTGCAGGGCATGCTGGACTTTGACTACGTGTGTTCTCGAGACGAGCCCTCTGTGGCGGCCATGGTCTACCCCTTCACGTAGGTCATTGCTGTGTGGGGGAGGAGTCATCAAAAACCAGCTCGGTGTATAAATGATGATAATCAAACCAGAGAGCCCGTTTAGTTTATAATCTGGATTGAATTTAGAAGACATGGCACGGCAAACAAAACAAGACCTTATGAAAGCGCTCTACGAATAAATGTATTATTATAGCTGTTCAAACGCAAACGAGCTGTCTTGGTTTCAGAGATGAGGCTGATGTGTCAGAAGGATTTGATAAGTAACCCTGTGCCTTGGATTCCCAGGGGGGACCACAAGCAGAAGTTCTACTGGGGTCACAAGGAGATCCTGCTGCCTGTCTACAAGAACATGGCGGATGCCATGAAGAAGCACCCAGCGGTGGACGTGCTCATCAGCTTTGCCTCGCTGCGCTCTGCCTTCGACAGTACCATGGAGACCATGCAGTACCCACAGGTGACACACAGCAAGACTGCTTTTTAGACGTTATGAAGCGTGCTAGTCTAACCATCCTACATTTTATGTCACTGCGTCTATTAATGGATATTCAAGCTTCATGGCACCCACTTGCTGCTTTAACCCCTAGTCTGAGTCACCAAAGAATCTTAGTCATTGTGATATGTGTCTTCAATAAAGATCCACACCATCGCCATCATTGCTGAGGGCATACCAGAGAACCAGACCAGGAAGCTGATAAAGATCGCAGATGAGAAGGGTGTCACAATCATTGGCCCTGCTACGGTATGCATTGTGAACTAGTGCAGAACAAAGTTTACCTTTGGGTCAGTGTAATGGTTCTTATGTTAATGAGTGTGGTGTGATATTTTTTTTTTATTATTATTATTATTTAGCTTGTTTAATTCTGTACTAATAGTAATACACAAGGTGCAAATGGTTTTGAATGAAGTTACACACTGACGTTGGAAGATATCTTCCTGTCATCTACTTAGCCAAACCTTTTCTGCTTTTCATGTCTGTTAAAAAGAAATGGATTATGCCTATGGCCAGCGGCTTTATGAAAATCAGAATTAATCAAGGGAAATGCACTCTGTAGTGATTCTGTATGTCTCTCTGCCCAGGTTGGTGGGATCAAACCGGGTTGTTTCAAGATTGGGAACACGGGGGGCATGCTGGACAACATCCTGGCCTCCAAGCTGTACCGGCCTGGGAGCGTGGCCTACGTGTCCCGCTCTGGAGGCATGTCCAACGAGCTCAACAACATCATCTCCCGCACCACCGACGGCGTCTACGAAGGGGTGGCTATCGGAGGGGACAGGTGAGAAGGCTGGAGGGCAGATCAACAGGGGAATCCAGAAACCAATGCCTGAAACTAGACCTACCATGAATAGATACTCAATAGTTTAGATCAAATCCATACAATATAATGTGTTTTGTTGTAGATTAATATGCAGTGGTCTCTTCCGTGAGGTGTTCTAGCTTCAACCAAATCCTTTGTTTCATTGATGGTTCGCCGTCTAATTACAGCTGTCTTTATCGTTGTTTAGGTACCCCGGCTCAACGTTCATGGATCATGTTATTCGATACCAAGGTACTCCAGGGATAAAGATGATAGTGGTCTTAGGAGAGGTAAGAGTGGATTTTTATATTATTAAACTAAATGTTTGTAACAAGCTGAGGTAACCTTTTTGCGTCATATTTTGTAGGGCCTTGAAACTATAAATCTATTGTCCCCTGTCAGATTGGAGGTAACGATGAGTACAATATCTGCCAAGGCATTAAGGACGGCAGGATAACCAAGCCGGTGGTTTGCTGGTGTATTGGAACCTGTGCCACGATGTTTTCCTCTGAGGTCAGTTGCCCATTTATTTGGGAAATTACTTTTGTCAATTTCACATTTCAAACTCATGGAAATTGGATGGCGTAGTTTGCCTTTTCTGCTCCATTATAATGCCTTACATTGTTTAGAAGAAGAACAACAAAGTGCTCCTTAGAGCCTATTGTGCTGTCCCCTCTCACAGGTTCAGTTCGGCCATGCCGGAGCCTGTGCCAACCAGGCCTCCGAAACGGCAGTGGCCAAGAACCAAGCCCTGAGAGACGCCGGCGCCTACGTCCCCAAGAGCTTTGACGAGCTGGGAGATGTCATCAGGTGAGGTGCCATTGACGTGGGACAAGCTGTGAATAGATCACAGTTTAAGTTTAAGTCTAGTGGGTCCAACTACTAAATGCTGATTTCCAAGCCAAGTTAAGTCATCAACTTGTTAACACTTATAGCTGGGACCTGACTTGATTTATGAAAATCTGGCAGTCTACCAGGAATTTGTCTTTGAACTTGACACTGAAACAATAGACACAACACATTCTTTTCCATTCGCTCAATATGGTTTTTGTTGTAATTTGTACATGGTGTCCAAGTTAAATCACCTTGCTTTCAAAAGTCATTCATTTATTTAGTGATTGGAGCCTACCGACTCATTCGTAAAATATGGGAACTGTTCGATTGGGTCATCGTTTGGGATGAGTTTGGGTCATCGTTTGGGATGAGTTTGGTAACACTGTTCTGCATTTGACTGGGTGAACAGGACAGTTTATGATGAGCTAGTGGCCGAAGGTACCATCATTCCTGCTCAGGAGGTTCCTCCACCAACAGTACCAATGGACTACTCCTGGGCCAGGGTAAGACTCCTCGCTCAGCTTTCTCCATGGCGACCGCCACAGGTCCATCTTGTCGTGTCAAATATCACACTGTCCTCTCTGTTTGTTTGTAGGAGCTAGGTCTGATCCGGAAACCAGCCTCCTTCATGACTAGCATCTGTGACGAGCGAGGCCAGGAGCTCATCTATGCCGGCATGCCCATCACTGAGGTCTTCAAGGAGGAGATGGGCCTGGGTGGGGTGCTGGGACTGCTGTGGTTCCAACGCAGGTGAGCACCAACACCAGGCCAAACGTCTCTGTGTCTGGAGACGAAATGGTCCTTCTAGCCCTTTGCCATGAGGACCTTTCTTATCTCCCCAAGACAAAGGAATTTGAGTTGTGGTTTGTCGCTGGGCACATTTAAAGTCTATAGAAAGTCTTCTACTTGCTGTTACGATCCACTTTAATACTTCAGCGGTATTTGAAAGCAAATCATGTCAGTAGAATTGTATGTTGATGTGGTGGAGAGCGTACTTAGAGAATCCCATTTGATCCGGTCTGTCCTCTGCTTCTTTGCAGGTTGCCGAGGTACGCCTGCCAGTTCATAGAGATGTGCCTGATGGTGACAGCAGACCACGGGCCTGCTGTGTCCGGAGCCCACAACACCATAGTGTGTGCTCGCGCTGGCAAGGACCTCATCTCCAGCCTCACCTCAGGCCTTCTCACCATAGTGAGTGCTGAATACAGTACAGCCGGAGCACAAATCAATCTTCCTTTCCTGTATTGCTAGGAAGATTTCAAGAATTACTGAAATGCACAAATGTTATTCTGAATTTGTGTTCCAGGGGGACCGTTTTGGGGGGGCTTTGGATGCAGCAGCAAAGCAGTTTAGTAAGGCGTTTGATAGTGGTATGCTGCCCATGGAGTTTGTCAACAAGATGAAGAAAGATGGCAAGCTGATCATGGGGATTGGACACCGGGTCAAATCGGTGTGTAACAACTCGCCATTGGTGCAGTCATTTATTTTGACAACCAATTTGTATTCAGGAACATCAATGGCAGAACAATTGCATTTGAACACAAAATGTAATGGGATTATGCTTTAAGCTTTCACTGTAGTTCTGTCTTGATTTGATTGTCGAGACTAGAGCACCCTCTGCTGTCCACAAAAAAATGTTTATTTACCATGGTTGTTCGTGTGCAGATCAATAATCCGGACATGAGGGTGCAGATCCTCAAGGACTTTGTAAAGCAGCACTTCCCTGCCACTCAGATGCTGGACTACGCCCTGGATGTGGAAAAGATCACCACATCCAAGGTAGCGGCCACAGTACCCCCCTCTCCTGTTGACCCAACTTGCCAGCTGAAATCAAATAGATTCATTTAGATGAATAGGCTAAAATGGGATTGGAAGTGGTGTGTATAAGGACGATGGGTTTGTTGACTGATTGACATGTTCAATGAGGTTTTTCACCTAAGACACTTGTGATGCCTGCTGTAATTGGTTGCAGAAACCCAACCTGATCCTCAACGTTGATGGCTTCATCGGGGTGGCCTTTGTGGATTTACTCAGAACGTGTGGAGGGTTCACACGGTAAGAGCTTGGAAGGGACAAATTGTGTATTATGTTCTATTCGTTGATGGGGTATTTTCTCTCAATTGTTGGTTCTTTTGTTACAGAGATGAGGCAGATGAGTTTGTGGAGATTGGCGCTCTGAACGGGATCTTTGTGCTGGGCCGGAGTATGGGCTTCATTGGTAAATCAAATGGATTTTTAATCGTTAAGTCATAGTTAGTCATCCACTGTTTGAATAGGACATTTTGCTGCCTTTGTTTCTGTAATGAAAAGCACAAGAATTTACAGCCAATCAAGCTAGTGGAAACCAAATCACGGTTTTCAGCCCTGATTCAGCTCCTCACTTTTATGTTGTAGGTCACTACTTGGACCAGAAGAGACTAAAACAAGGCCTGTACCGTCATCCCTGGGATGACATCTCCTATGTTCTACCCGAACATATGTCCATGTAAACAGGACAACAGACCACTGAACCTATGGATCAGATTGCACACTTGGCAGGCAGCCTTTCACTATCTTTTCATCCTCTTTTACAACAGATGCCTTGGGAAACTGGTGTGGGTGATTCTAGACATTTGGAATACTGTATGGTGGTGGTGGTGGTGGTGGAGGAGAGTGCACTTGTTTTTACTAAGAGGGAAAAGGGGAACCATGTTTTTAGATATATTTAGACTAAAATAGTATAATGCAGTATAGAAGGTTATTTGATCATGAACAAAGAAAGGCCATGCAAGCCGCCACTGTTGCCACACAAGGTTGAAAGATACCTTGAGATTTGCACTTGGGGATTCGCTCAGTTGGTACAAAATAGCGATATTAGGAGCTTTTTTTTTTCCACAACCCTATGTTGTGTAGTCTGAGTGGGATAGCTTCTCAGTTAATTCTGGCTATTATTTCTGTTCATGTTCAAACTCTGCAATACTGTAGTTAGTGTCTCTTTCTAAAATAGCACAAATAACAAGTAGTGTATTACCTGTCAGGGTTTTTCCATTGTAGGCCTTTAAGAAAGTGTGCGCTTGGTTCGAGCATGCTTTGTGGATAACTTGGTGGTGCGACTTTTAAAATAAAACCTATAAAATCTAGAGCATTAACATTAGTCTATTAACTTTCGAATCAAGTCCAAACTGAAAAGGAATGCAAGGGTCATTGCTTTACAAATACCAAAGCATAATTTGAGTATTTATATGGTATTTTAGTTTTGGGGGAGTCAAAAAAAGACTAACAGCATAGTTACTGAATTCAAGTATCTGTCATTGGCTTTATCAAAGCATTAGCAGACTGCACATTTAAATATTAGAGTAACTAGAATGAGTGGTGATTAGACTTTTTCTTTAAAAAAAATATGTAATCTAAAATGAGAATGAGAAGATACATTAGTATTTTAATGTTTTCTGAATGTGGCCCTTCTAGCTACATTTTTGCAAGTAACTGTATGGGTAGTTATTGTTTTATTTGGGCCAAAAGGTACCGCAGGACAACATTTACGGCTGGAAGATTAGTACTTGACAAATTATTGTCTCAAGATGCTTTGTAACTGTTCACTGTGGAGTATTGGCACGCTACATTTTTGTTTGTTCGGATGTTTTTATTTAAATGTGAAATACTCACTTTTTTATTTTTTAATATATGCCGGAAATGTTATATTAATAAAGAACTTGTCAGTTGACTTTTCATTGTGTGTCTTGTGTTTTGATATTGAACTGGACATATATATATATACACACAAAATGTACAAACTAAACTTTAAACTGACAGCTAAATAATTTTCCTTGCAAACATGTTCTCACCAGCAAAATTAGGCTTTTGAGACAATCGGCTTTTCTTCTTTGTTGCTAAGCCTAACGCTCAGCACGCACATCTTCTAACCCTTTCTCATATGTAGCCGACCTTCCAAAGGATTTATCTCGATTGATCAATGTACACAGACTAATATTTTAATAAAATATAGACTGCAGAGTATCTAAAGTACAATTTTGTGGAAACCTTCTAAATGCAATAGGCCTACTGCAAAGCCCTGCGAGTCAACAAACTGAATCTGTGCTCTATTGTCATTTACACCAAAACAAATTAACGTTTTTGTTTCTTCACACACCAAAGGCAAAATACGGATTTGGTAAACGATCAAATGATCTGTCGTTTTGCAGAGAACCTCAGCACAGTGATGTGATTGAGCAAAACTGGGATTTAACTTTGCCTGGTGCTTTCCGCTCAGGATTGCGTCACAACCTGCTCTTACTTCCGTTTTCTGTCAAGAGGTG
>JAPMUY010009558.1:7500-11812 GCA_026901105.3 Galaxias olidus
CTTTACTGCCTAAAGCCCCAGACAATTTTTACCAGAGTTTTACTGCCTAAAGCCCCAGACTATTTTTTACCAGAGCTTTACTGCCTAAAACCCCAGACTATTTCTACAGAGCTTTACTGCCTAAAGCCCCAGACTATTTTTACCAGAGCTTTACTGCCTAAAGCCCCAGACTATTTCTACCAGAGCTTTATTTACTGCCTAAAACCCCAGACTATTTTTACCAGAGCTTTACTGCCTAAAGCCCCAGACTATTGATACCAGAGCTTTATTTACTGCCTAAAGCCCTAGACTATTTCTACCAAAGCTTTATTCACTTCCTAAAACTCCAGATTATTCCTACCAGAGCTTTAGTTACTGCCTGAAGCCCAAGACTATTTCTACGAAAGCTTTATTCACTACCTAAAACTCCAGATTATTTCTACCAGAGCTTTATTCACTATCTAAAAGTTCAGACTAGTCCTGTTCAGAGCAGTCTGGACAACACTAAATTACTGTCATACAAATGCACACATTTCTATGCACTACTAAGGTATGTAATAGCTAAAACTAAGACTTACAAACACAGTCACACGTTTGTATGAATAAAATCTCAGTGGGAGTTGTGAGTGGTAGGTGGTAGAATGAGGATTTCAGAAGGTGATGATATTCTACTGAGGGTGAGGTCAAGACAGACAGACAGACAGACAGGTGATGATGAGGGAATGTCAACCACGGACGAACAGACAGACGGACAGACGGACAGACAGACAGACAGACAGACAGACAGACAGACAGGCAGGCAGGCAGGCAGGCAGACAGACAGGCAGACAGGTGATAATGAGGGAATGTCTACGATGGGCAGACAGACCGAAAGACAGACAGACAGACAGACAGACAGACATGCAGGCAGACAGACAGACAGACAGACAGACAGACAGGTCTATTGCTGACCACACCTTCTGTCTCAGACAGACAGACAGACAGACAGACAGGCAGGCAGACACAGACAGACAGACAGACAGACAGACAGACAGGCAGGCAGGCAGGCAGGCAGGCAGGCAGACAGGCAGGCAGGCAGGCAGGCAGGCAGGCAGGCAGACAGACAGACAGACAGACAGACAGACAGACAGATAGACAGGCAGACAGACAGACAGACAGACAGACAGACAGGTCTATTGCTGACCACACCTTCTGTCTCAGAGGAACGGCCCTCATCTCAGGAGCCTCTGGGACTTGCTGTTAAGGGTTAGGGTTCAAAGGCCAGGAAATAGGGAAGTAGGAAGCAGGAAGTGAGTGAGTTAGCTGTGAGGTGTTACGGAGTCAGAGTTAGGTTGTAAGAGGAACGCTCTGACAACGGGAGAGAGAGAGAGTTCAGGAATTCACCAACTTCTGAAACCCAAAAACGCAAGCTTCTATTTACAGATAAATATTTTTACCAGTGGGTGGTACAAGAAGAGCGAAATGCTAACCAACGCAAGTGCATGGCACTTGAAATGAATGTGTAACAGCTAGCATGGGAAGAGGCTAATCACATCTTTATTCATTTCAAGAGGTTGTTAGCATGTATTAGCATGGAGCTGTGTAACGGGACCAGAGGTTTATTTAAATGATGGCGTCGTCACAGTGATGTAAGGTGCAACAGTTTATTTTCTTACCTCCATCTTGTCCATCATGTCAAAGAAATGGGCCGTCTGAAAAAAAAAAAAAAAAGAGAGAGAGAGAGAGAGAGAGAGAGAGAGAGAGAGAGAGAGAGAGAGAGAGAGAGAGAGAGAGAGAGAGGTCAGGCGAGGGATAAGAGAGGAGAGACAGTATATTAAACATTCTTAGATAGAGGAAGAGAGCGACAGAGGAGAAAGAAGAAGAAAAAGAGACGGAGCTGTGATGGCCGAGTGGTTAAGGCGTTGGACTTGAAATCCAACTTCCTGCGCAGGTTTGAGCCCTGCTCGAGCAAGGCACACCAAGTTGTTCCAGGGAGACTGCCCCTGTAATTTCATTGTATGTTGCATTGAATAAAAGCTTCTACTATATGACCATAATGTAATGAAATAAAGATGTGCCTCTCTCTTCTTGGGGTCCATCTCCAGAGTACTGCTGTGGTAGAATCTCTCTAACGGGATTGTGAAAGACTTTCTCCTTTTCGATCAGAGATTGCTGATTGGTCAAAAAACTGACCCGAGCCCTGCTCCAGCCTGTTGGTTAGTTACTACAGTCAGCCAAGGTCGACAGGCCAATGAAGCAGATGTATGTAACGTCTAGACCAATCACCTTTTAACATACCATATAAGGGTATGCTTCACTTCCTGCTTCCAGGTAGGTATGTATTATTGAAGAGGCCGTACACACACTACAGGCGTAAGTCTCGTTGAAACAAGCGCCCTGACTGAAATTAGAGGCAACATGACACTGCTGGGTATTGTAGTTTAGGATTGCATCCAAATAAACCTGCTGGGTATTGTAGTTTAGGATTGCATCTAAATAGACCTGCTGGGTATTGTAGTTTAGGATTGCATCCAAATAAACCTACTGAGTATTGTAGTTTAGGATTGCATCTAAATAGACCTGCTGGGTATTGTAGTTTAGGATTGCATCCAAACAAACCTGCTGAGTACTGTAGTTTAGGATTGCATCTAAATAGACCTGCTGGGTATTGTAGTTTAAGATTGCAGTATAGTAGTATACCATAGTATATATTAGTATATAGTAGTATACCATTGTATATATTAGTATTTAGTAGTATACCATATATATTAGTATATAGTAGTATATCATAGTATATATTAGTACATAGTAGTATATCATAGTATATATTAGTACATAGTAGTATACCATAGTATGTATTAGTATATAGTAGTATACCATAGTATATATTAGTACATAGTAGTATACCATAGTATATAATCGCATATAGTAGTATTCCATAGTATATAATAGAAAATAGAGGTATAACATAGTATATAATAATATATTGTAGTATACCATAGTATTTAACAGTATATAGTATATACCATAATGTAACATAATATACAGTAGTATACCATAGAATATAATAGTATACAGTAGTATAGTAGTATAGTAGTATATAGTCTACCTCACTGAACTGCTCCAACCTTACCATCCTACCCGGACACCACGTTCCTCTGCAGAAAAGCAACTGATCATTCCACAAGCAAAACTGAAGCATTTTGGGGAGCGTGCATTTTCTAGGCATTTTCTAATTCGGAATTCCAACTTGCTTTTAACCTTTCAAACCCACTTGAAAACCTATCTTTTCACCCTAGCATACCCTAGTTAACTCTGTTTAGAATCTATCTGGTCCCTTTCTTTTACTGATACTATCCATTTGCTTACTAATAGTTAGAACTGTTGTTGCTGTCTGTCTGTTCTACTAGTTCTGTCTAATTGTTTATTTTTTGTCATGTTATCTATGTTCATGCTGTGAAGCGACCTGGGGTGTTAGAATAGCGCTATATAAATAAAATGAATTATTATTATTATTATTATACCATAGAATATATTAGTGTATAGTAGTATTCCATAGTATATAATATAAAATAGTAGTATACCACAGTATAACATAATATATAGTAGTATACCATAGTATATATGGTACACCATAGTATGTATATACCATTGAAGTATATAATGGTATATAGTAGTATACCATAGTATATAATAGTATTTAGTAGTATACCATAGTATATAATAGCATTTAGTAGTATACAGTTAGGCCCAAAAATATTTGGACAGTGACACAAGTTTTGTTATTTTAGCTGTTTACGAAAACATATTCAGGATACAATTATATAATCAATCTGGGCTTAAAGTGCAGACTCTCAGCTGTAATTTGAGAGTATTCACATCCAAACTGGAGCAAGGGTTTAGGAATTACAGCTCTTTAATACGTAGCCGCCTCTTTTTCAAGGGACCAAAAGTAATTGGACAATTGACTCAGAAGGCTGCAAAAAAAATAACAACGCTGCATGGGCTCTTCCCTCATTAACCTGTCATCAATTAAGCAGTTAAAAGGTCTGGAGTTGATTCCAGGTGTGGCGTTTGCATTTGGAAGCTGTTGCTGTGAACACACAACATGCGGTCAAAGGAGCTCTCAATGGAGGTGAAACAGACCATCCTGAGGCTGAAAAAAAAGAAGAAATCCATCAAAAAGATAGCAGAAATGTTAGGAGTGGCCAAATCAACAGTTTGGTACATTCCGAGAAAAAAAGAGTGCACTGGTGAGCTTGGGAACTCAAAAAGGCCTGGACGTCCACGGAAGACAACAGTGGTGGATGATCGCAGAATCCTTTCCATGGTGAAGAAAAACCCCTTCACAACA
>JAPMUY010009560.1:0-65000 GCA_026901105.3 Galaxias olidus
ATATTACAGCACGTCTAAGCGAGATTCAAATGTAAAATGTTCCCTTGGTGCATTGGGGTGTACTACAGCTAATTCACGGGAAAAGTTTGCTTTGTCTTGAACTATAAGGGGAGGGCACAGCATATTTCAAGAGAAAGCGACCTATTTCTGTTTGTTTTGTTTCTCTTTTGCCAAGGCTGCGATTGCCTGTCCTTAGGCCTACTTCTTCGTTTCAGATTTTTGATTTGAGTTTTCTAACAGCAGGGAAGGCAAAACCATTATGGATTGAGACAAACACTTCAAGGCTCACGACAAAACATACAGGTGTTCACTCTGGGTTCTTTTAACCTTGGAGAATAGCTAGAAGAAAATGAGCTTCAGAACGCCCGGGAATGAACAACCAAAGCCGCGTCTTTTTGCTGGTGTTTGTTCGCTTACATAACTGCAGCCGGTATCTTCGGTGCTGTAGAAAACGAGTACCGTCACGTTTTTTGAATTTTGGCATCGACTTGGTACCGAAGTATCGGTTCTTGTGACATCCCTAGTACACAGTTTGAGTGCGCACACAGAAACACACACACACACACACACACACACATAAGTGTGAATTTGAATCTTATCGCCGCTTTCTCTCTGTTTCAGCCTGCACGCAGCCAGGAGATGGTTCACACAGAAACCTGGTAACTTTTATTCTGACTCTAATATTTAGGACATCTTGGTCCTTCACTCTCATGTGTGTTTTGTTTGTTTTGTCTCTTGATTCAATTAAGACAACAAACTCAAAAGGTGCGTGTGTGTGCGTGCGTGTGTTCTCTTACTGCAGGGCTGCCGAGGAGTATAATCCCTATAGTGAGACCCAGAGGAAAAGGCTGCTGTTCAGGTGGGAACACCCTCTGCATGCTAGGCAACATAATGTCAGGCTGGCCTGATCCGTTTAGCAATGAAATATTACCCTGCCACATTCCATATCAGTCTGAATGGTAGATGGTATTTTGTCTCTCTCTTTGTGTGTTCGTGTTCGTGTTCGTGTGTGTGGGTGTGTGTGGGTGTGTGTGTGTGTGTGTGTTATTTCCCCAGGGGGAGCCGTGACAACTCAGGCTCCAGCCGCGGAGGAAGCAGCCTGCAGAGCAGCACTGAGATGGACTGTCGCTATGGCAACGACCCTGCACCCTGGAGCAGCACAGACTCTGACTCCTCGTACCATTTGACAAGCCCTGCCCCCAAGCCACGGCCAGCCGCCAATCAAGGCTGGGAGCCGCACGGTGCTGGTGCGTTTGGAGTTACATCCCTAACAACGGCCTTTTGTGGCACAGCATCTCCTCTGCTCCCTGGTTCTAAAGTCAACGCCCTGCTTTTTCACTCCCTCTGCCAGGATCTATCTCTCTCTACCCGGTGCCTCTCCCTTCTGCCTGCACCTCCTCCCCTTCCCTTCCAGAGAGGCCCACCCCTGCCTGTAACCCGGCCCACAGTATGGAGAATGGCATTCCACCAGGAAGCATATTGATGAACCCGCGCACCGGTAGGCCTTCTACTGACATGCACGCACGCACACTCTCTCTCTATGTCTCTCTCTCTCTCTCACACACACACACACACACACACACACAAGATGCCGTTTTGAGCAGACCTTTTCCCCTCCTAGGAAAACCCTTCCTAAATCCTGATGGAACCCCTGTCGTCTACAATCCCCCAGAGACCCAGCCGCCTCAGCAGCCAATGGCAGCTCACGACCCTCAACAGGTACGACGGCAGAGCAGAAGTGCTTGATAGGATCAAAGTCACCTCTGCCTGGAGCTTTGTAATCCATAGATCCATCTTGGTGTCCTCTTTTTCCCCTCTCTCAGGTGATTCACTACTTGCCTGTGTCGAATCCTCCCCCAGAGATGCTGCCTGTCACCTCAACGCAAGCCTACAACCCAGGGGTGGGCTATGGGAGTGTGTGTATTGGTGAAATAAATACACTTTTTGTAATTGTTTCTGGGTGTGGCAGTAGTGGCTTTGGATTGAGTGTGATGCCTTGTGTCGTGTTTGTGCCATGATGGTTTGGTGCATGTGTTGACCTCCCCTATATTCTAAACAGGTGGATGAGCTGTCATCCCAGTTTGCACACGTCACAATGAGCTGTCATTCAGCTGGGGATGCCCCGCCCCTCTACCCTTCCCCACAGAGCTATTTCTACATGGGACTTCCCCCTCCTCAGGTAAGAACCCATCTCAGATCAAACACAATTTTTTCCATGGTGTCCTATTTTGTGCCGTTGAATAGCCTTTCATGAAAACGAACATGAAAAAGACCTTGTCTACAGAAATCCAATTAATTTGAGCACATTTGATCCTTTAACTAATTGAGGTGTGTTTTGTAGATGCCTGCCGGGTGCTACTGCTCTGGTCCATACCCTGCTTCCGGGGGTACGCAGTCCAAGCACAGTCACAGCCAGTCAACACAACCTACAGGTACACCTGAAAGGGACGTACGTGTGTGTGTGTGTGTGTGTGTGTGTGTGTGTGTGTGTGTCTAAAGCAGTAGGGAAGGGGGCCGTTACACTGTCAGAGATGTGGTCTCAGGTCTCACAGTGAACCGGTCTCTTTTCCTGCTGCTGCTACTCATCAGACCAAGGCAGAAAGACACGAGAGTTGATACATACTGTGTATAGAGTGATTCAGAAACCTCACACACTTCACAATTCAATTCCGTCTCTTCTAAGTCAGTTTTGTGTCTCTGTGCGTGTGGGCGTGGCAGGTTACCCATATGCCCTCCATATGAAGCCTCCCCCGAATCAAGCCCAGACGATGTTGGGGACATACCCACTCTTGCAGTCCCATCAATGTGGCCCATTCCAGGTAAATACCCAGAGCTTTGCTCAGACTGCATGTCGTCTTTATCAAGGTCAAGCCATAAAAACTTTGTTGGTAAAATACAAGTGATTGTGACCCTAAATGTATCACCCAGAGTGGAGGGTCGGTGTCGTACGCCCTACCACAGAGTGCTGTTTGTCCCGGGCCAGCTGTGGCTGGTGATGGGGCGTACTGCTACATGGTGCCTCCTCCCTGTGGCCAGGCACCCATGCCTCAAGCGCCTAGCAGCTGCTGTCAAGCGCCCAGCTGTCCCAGTTTCAGCAACCAGGGCTGGCCGGCTTCATACTGACTCACACCACTTGGATCATGGAGAGGACGAGTGGATGCAGTTTCTCCCCACACACGTACACACGCGCACCCTTTGCCTTGGCTAGTTCCTCACTGAGTGACGAAATGTTTTTTATAGTACACAGACACACACACACACCCCACGCAAACTTTGTTTCTTTCTACTCTGAACACACACCATACCAAAGCTAATATATCTATTTCAGAGATACTGTACTGTATGCATTATTTACATATATATAAATATATATCCTCTGATAGTTTTAAATATTACATTTTATAACTAAATATATTCTGTATTGAATTGAAATGTGTGAAAATAAAGTGGTGTAACTGGATTGATTTGTCATTTTGAAGCATTAGTATTCTTTAATTACATAATTTTATGTAATTAAATTGCTTGATAACTGAACCTAATTAGTTACATTTGTTAATTTTTAATAATGAATACAAGTGATATATAACCATAAAACAAAAAGGATTGAACTGATAGGTTCTTAAAATGGAGAAACTATGTACCGTGTGTGTGTCAAACAAACGACGTACTGTGTGTGTCAAATTGAAGCACTTTGGCGCCCTCTCCTGTGAAGATTACAATTCCAATGACGTTTCAGGTATTTTAAAAATATTTCTCAGATGTGGTCTACATCAAACGATGCCTTTAATATTGCTTTCAAAGAGACGTTCGCCTAGGAGTTCAATGATGGTATGCCATTTAGAGAAACGCCAATGTGCAGTTTCCATGATCTTTAATAAAAGGCACATGTACAGCCATAGTGAGATGAGTGAGTCCATTGGCATAGAGACAAGCGTTAAAACACAAATACAGGAAGTCGAGGACAGGAGGAGAGAGATCTATCATCTTTACAGTATAATCTATTTTTTTGTAACATCACCTCAACTTCATTCAAGTAATTCTAAACACTCTAAAGCATCACTAATATACACTCGCAACTCAGTCTCTCATCCCCCCTGCCCACGTTTACATCTTGGTGAAGGAGCACTCGTCTTTGTAGCAGTTCTGATTGGAGAACAACGTTCTCTGTTAGGACATGGGTCTTGTGATCCAGGTTACCCTGCGTGGGATTTTAGCCGGTTTGTTCTGCAGTTCTGGGAAGATGTCTTGGAGCAGCCCGCCAAAGACCACTGAGGGATTATGTATTGTGAATATAGGGATGTGTGTTCACTGAAGGCCATGGGAATCTCACAGTCTCACAATGTGTGTATTCACACTCACACTCACTGTCTGTCTCTCTCTCTCACACACACACACACACACACACACACACACACACACACACACACACACACACACTCACTCACTCACTCACTCACTCACTCACTCACTCACTCACTCACTCACTCACTCACTCACTCACTCACTCACTCACGGACATACACGCGGTCACGCACACCTACCCTCTAAAACCTAAACCAACTGAAAAGGCAGTTCACAGACACTTAAATATTTCAGGGTTAAACAAAAATAAAATGGTATAAGTTATCTGATGAGATTAAATAATAAAACATCTGAAAAGACTAAAGGTAATAAGTAAAACATGCATGCAGCCAGACCATCCCTCCTGTCATTCAAATATCAGGGTTCAAGACAAACATATGACCACCTTGGTTCAGTTATACTCAATGGTGGAAATGGCTGGGAATCACTTTGGGGGGACACAATCTGGTAGCAGGATCCAGGGCCATTCTCCCCTGTGAGAAGTATCTTCTTAAATTGAATAACCATTTACCAAGAGATATATATCAGAATAATTTTGTTAGAAATATGATTTCCTAAAAGGTAAAGAAAAAATGTATATAATTCATAAAATTAATATTAGGTTAAAGTTCCTTGCTTAAATTATAGAATTTGGTAAAATAACAAATACTCATTTATTTAACAATAAAGCATATGGTAAACTGAAGATTTTAATTAGGCTAAAATACACAATTTAAGCTTATAAAACAAATACCTCTTTAATGACACTATAGCTGCTGTTATATTTACTAGCAAACTACATAAGATTCGTTTTAGCAACTTTTACTACTTTGTAGGCTCAATAAAGTTTTTATGTGGGGGGAAAAAGCATTAAAGTATATTTTCAAAAATAGAGTGATTGTCTTTAGATTTATATTTTGCCTTGGCTGTAAGTCCTGCAAATGCTCAGTTTCAATAATATTTTTTTTATGTTTTTGGTTTTACATTTACTATTAACGTAGACCAAATTTTCAATCAATTTGTCAGCAAGGACTATGTCTTAAAAGACAAGGTCTTGTTTCGGGTATTTGCACAGACGCCACCAATGCATCTAGTCGAATGGACGTCAGCTCATCTAAACACCAGTTGTGTTTCAATATATAAGTGTGCCACTTCCCATGGTATGCTATTAAGGCCATGGTCCCATCTCAGCATGAGATGTCTACAAGGCTTCAGCTAGAGTGTGAGCCAATTAGGTTTGAACATCCACCCCCGAACAAAATGTTCAGCGTTTTTCTTCAATGCCTTATTTTCCACCATTGGTAATAGCGTGCTCCAAGACGCAAAAAATATAACACCCATTCCAAAATGGAAAGCTGGGGAGTCGGCTACACTTGAGGACTTCATATAGGAAGAGAAGAAAAGCTTTCATACAATATGCACGTGTGCATAACACACACACACACACACACACACACACACACACACACACACACACACACACACACACGGTCAACAAAAGGTAAGCCCCTCATTTTCACATTCAGATCTTTGGAACATTCACGCACAAGCACACATTTTAAACCACACAGACCAGTCACAATAGTCAGTAAGTCATACAATGGGCCCCTCTGCATCAACTAAAAGTGGTATTTTTTTGTTTTCACCAGCAAACCACGACCGTACACCACACACTACTTTGGTTAGTATGTGCCACCTTTGGCTATAGGGGTCAGAGGGCAAAGGTCACCGTCCCCTAGAATGGTCCCCCCTACCCCGTCCTACAGAAACACCACAGCATCTCCATTGCAACCGTAACAACTCTCTAGGAAAGAACACCTTACCTACTGCATCAGTCAAGTTTTGGAAGTGTAGATAAGAAGTATTTGTGTCTGTCTGCGAGTATGTTTGTGTGTGAGTGTCAAGAGGTATCAGTGGTTAAGTGGTGTCTCTCTTTAATCTCAACATACTTCTTCCTCTCCCTCCAATCCTCCTTCTTCCTTTCCCTCCTTCACCTCCACGCCCTTTTCTCTTCCTCCTCCTCCTCCTCCTCCTCCTCCTCCTCTTCTTCTTCTTATTTCTGGATCTGGAAGATGAAGAGGCGCAGGTTGATGTTCTTGGCGGCCAGTAGTTTGTTGCACTCCACTGAGTCGGTGATGGGCAGGAGGACGTAGTCGGTCTCGTTGGTGTCGTTGCTGAAGGCGTGGTGGTGGATGACCGGCTTGATGCGAACGTCATCGTACGGCCCCTTCAGCAGCAGGAAGGAGCACTCCATGACTGAATTCACCTGGGGGGGGACACAGAGTGAGCAGACGGAGGGGGAAGAAGGGGAAGGGTTTGCTGTGATGCCCGTGTGCATGTGAAACCGATTTGGGATGCTGTACCTTGCTTTTGAGGATAAGCTGGAAGGACAGGGTGCGTTTGCAGGACAGGTTGGGGTTGCGTTCCGAGTCGTTGACGCGGGCCTTTAACACCCAGGTCTGGTTGAGAACCGTGAAACGAGGCGTCTCGTAGTACAGACGGGTTATAAAGTCGTCCGTACGATATGGCCTGAACTGGACCTCTGTGTAGGGGGGAGGGAGGGCAGAGTTACGGGAGGATTAGCTTGTAGTGATTGTAGAGGTTGTAAAATGACGGCTATGTTCATATCTCAATATTAGGCTACCAGTCAAATGAACGTTTTCAGAACAGCAGAATAAATATGGTCCTAATAAATATGGAATAAATGGTACATTTGTTAGTGTAACATAGCTTGGGTTCCACTAGCTGTCTACGGCGCGATTTATTCAATCATTTGTTATTTGGCATGTTTGAAAAGCTTAGGCCCTACCCTCTGACTGCAGAGGGGACTTCATAGCACGGCTCAATATTTTCTCCTTTAAAACAAAGAATCAACTATACAATTGCAATTGCACATCTCATTTTTTTTCATTTTTCAGTCGGCAGAAAGAATGCTGTGGGGGCAAAAAGTGATCGGGTGTCTGCACGTTTCCTTAGTTAGGACTGGTACACTGGAATGACAGGTTTAGATGTCGTGGTTCGGACGGACTGCTTGATCTATAACTTTTTGCCCATCCGAGTGGACATCTACAGGAAAGTCATAATGCTAAGAAGCAGGAGATAACAACCAAACAGGAGGCTAATCTAGCACTGCCCAACTACTCTGACCAATATAATGCTCAGCCTCAGGGATTTGCATACTTAAATCGATTTGATACCTCCATATTTGAATTAAGATTCAGGAGGAAATGGCTATGATAGGCTTAAGCAATACTTCAGCTAAACATAGCACCTATTGTGCATTGCAGCTAGTGTCAGTTAACGGGAAGTAGTCCTTAGATTTCGCTAGACTTCCTTGTTTTATGCAGCAGTAAGGTACTCAGAACTGAAATGATTCTATTTAAATCTGTGAACCGTGAGGCTACATTCAGGTAGCGTGTAGACACAAGACGTCAAATGGTCCTACAATAATGCCCCATAGGTGTATAGCAAATAAGGCCAGCAGTAAAGCTCGGGGAGGGAATATGCATCCTGACTGTGACGCCGTGGCTGATGGCTATACCTGTGAAGCCTATCTTCTCGTAACACAGTAGGCCAAAGATGCTGCTGTAGAGCTGCACCTCTCTGCGGTGGCTCTGGTCCATCTCTCCCAGGATACTCATGAGCTCTGTGCCAGTCTTAGTCGGATGGGAGCACTCGCTCTCGTGGGCTGGCAACTCATGAAATGGCCCCTGCCATGGGCAGCCAATCCGCTTGTACTTGCACTGCATCGCCCTGACAACACAACAGGAAGTGAGATTGCGGTGAGAAAGAGCAACCACCGAAAGCAAGATTAGGGGTTCTGTATTCTGTTAACCTGTATACTGTTAACCTTGAAGTTTTACACTAAAAAGACGATTTTATATGTTGATATTATCTGATACTTTCTATTTCATATGTAAATTTTATTCAAACCAAATCAAACCTACTTACTCCAAGCAGATGCATTTTGTAGCTCTACTTTATTAAGTGTTTACCAGCTACAGCATGAACATCCTGTTACAGCATATAGCCAATTAAGATTCTTTCTGCTATTCTTGCTTGGCATCCCGTTAAACTCGGAGAGCTAAATGTTGCCATGGAGAAACCAAAATACCAAACTTGATAGCTAAGGTAGCTAGACCCCATGGCCTTGATTTAAAAAATCCTACCATTTAGGACAGCACAACACAACAATAAAACAAAATACCACAAGCACAAGCAGACACACCCACACAGTGTGTAATCAATTTGGCCTGTAATTAGATCAGCTGTTTTCCTTCAGAAAACCACATCACATGCCCTTGGACAGCTTCCAAAACACAACGTCTCAAAGTAACACAGCCCACGGCACGATGCTACTTAACCAAAGGGTTGTAGGGGCACCTGGAAAAGGTGATGTCACCTTGCATACCAAACCTCAACAGGAACTACCCTGGGGGTAGGATGAGCGTATAAGTGCAGACTGTACAAGTGACTGAGCGATGCAATGGGTGTGTCTAAGGGGGGAGTCTACCTGTCCTGGCACTCTTCTTTCTGGTGCCTTTCTAGGCTGGAGCGAGGGAACTGTTTGAGACAGTAGGTGCAGTCTGTCGGCAGCTCGCTGACAGCCTTCTCCACGGCCAAGTTTCTGCAGCACAGACTCTTGCTGATCTCACACCTGCCAACAACGGTCATTAACAACATATTGTATTATTGACACATGCAAATAACAACAAGAGACTGCAAGAGTAGTCATTGTGTAAAGCGGTTTGGTCAACTGACAACATTGTAGATGGATTATTTTCTCCTCACTTTTCTCTAATAAATTTGTTATTCAATGGAATTCATTGTCATCAATCTTGAAAAAAAATTGGGAGTAAAGAATATGGTGATAATTAATAATTACATAACTATCTCAATGGGTCCCACGTCAGATGTAACTATTCTTATTAGCAAAATGTAAAAAATTGCACTGTAACATGAAATTGCAATATGCAAAAAATGCGGTATTGAGGTCGTTGGTTAATTGCTTGGCAAAAGGGCCATTTGATGTACCTGCAATTTGGACATGTGGCTTGCTCCTCCTTTAGACGAGAGTCAGCCAGAAGGTGGATAAAACAGCCTGCACACATCAGGTGGCCATTTGTGCACTGTAGATAAGAAAGGTGTAATGTTACGGCTAGAGAAAATGGAGAGAGTGTAGGTGTGTAGGACACAGTATAGAGCTTGTGCTTGTGGTATAACTTTAACAGTCTGTAAACTAGCATAATGGAAATGTATTTGTTTTTTTGTACCACAGTAGACTGATGAGCCAGTGATACTTTGGAGAATTCTGCTGCTTGCCTTCTAAGTGTGTGTGTGTTGGGGGGTGGGGGGTGGTATAGACTAGGCCTAGTCAAGGGAGTATTGTACACATAGGGTGTTGTAAATTGAAGGGCATTTAATGTAAAAGCAATCAGTGGTTGTGTGACCTTGTGTTGACTAGTTCATCCCAGTACATAATTGTCTACTTTTTTTTTACAATGACTCATACACAAGGTGAGTTCATATTGTCCCAGTTGACCAAACGGAACCGGACTTGCCTCTAGGGCTGGACACTTTTCTCAAGCTTGAGTTGGTAACTTGGGCATAGTACATAGATTTGACAATAACATTTCTGAATATTCTGGTGAGGGGAAAGGGGGGCAGTATTGGTTGTAATATCTACTATGATTAGGGTGGGGTGGGGCGGTCTGTGTTGCAGGGGATGAGTGGGGCCTGACATTTCAGGTCATTCAAGCTATTGTACTGGGGGTAGGGGTTGTGTGGCAGGTGTGATTGTGACCATGTTTACCTGGTATACAGAGGACTTGGGCAAATCTAGGCATACAGTGCAGCACAGCACTGAATACAGTCTCTCCTCCAGCTTCCCTGCCTCTCCTCCTGGCAGTTTCATTCGCTTCTTGGGAGGCTCCTCCGTCTCAGACTCGGCCCCCTCTCTTCGTATACCGATCTCCTCCTGCATTGCTGCAACCCCCGCGACAGCCTCCAACACTGCACCCACAGCCCCAATACCTAGCCCGGCCGAGGAGGAGCCAGGTATGGCTGGAACGCCCACCTCCCTCTCTTCCAGTGAGGACATTGTGGTGATTGTCTTGAGATTCACCGCGGTGTACCTGCCACAACCTAACCGAAGCCGAAATTAGCAGGTTAGCTATCTAACTGGCAAGCTCCTGCTAACGGTCAGATCAAACTAGCTAGCAGGCCAACCTAACATTTGCTAGCTGACAGGCTGTCAAAATGTAATGCAGGAAAACTTATCTTTGATTTTTTTCGCGATAAGGAATTTATTATTGAACACTCGAACGTTTGCATACTAAATGTAAATAATATAATGCATGACCTGGACAATGCTCCGATTATGATAGTTTTGCAAAAATAACAGTTGATTTTATGTAGACTTACAGTTCGGCTAGCAAGCTATGGCTAGCACGTTCAGAAAAACACAGCAGAGCAGTCCTTTCCTGCTCTGAACAAAACAACCCAGTCGCCACTCAGCTGTTGTAGTACTGTCGATGCCGTTATTCGCCGTGACAGCGCATATGCTGCCGTTCACCAACAACGACTTGGTTCGTCGGCTCAGTTGTCTCTCCCCCGGTACCAGCTGACTGTCCACCGGACCTACGGAACTTGTCACTGTTGAAAGAATAACAGATGTACCACTAGATAATTCGTTGTGAGTCTTCACCCTAGCTACACAGCCATCTTTGTTTCCCCCCCCCTGTCCGTCTCTTCAGTCTCTAAAGCCCAACGCAAGCCCCAATCAATTTCGTGAATACTCAATGTGGTTCATTAACAAGGCAAATCCAGATCTCCGTTGGTTTAGAAAGTGTCGATATTTTGCCAGCAGTTGCTATTGCCTGTTTTCCAGTCCTAACGTACAGTCGCGGATTGGCTGTCAGTGGAATGTTTTGTTGTATCAGATGACTTTGGGTATTTAAAGAGTTATTTCGCGCGCATGCGTATTAGACATGTGTGGGTCACTGTGGCAGGACTTGATGAGTGCCAAAATACGAAATGCGACAAAATTAAGTATAGGTCCGTCGGGCAGGTTTCATAGAAAATGTCACCGGCCACTGAGCAAAAACCAACGTCTTCACAGTTGGTTTTTAATCCTGTTTATGGCAACAAAAAAACCAACAACAAAAAAAAAACAGACCTATTCCTTTAGGCGATAGCTGTGTTCCGGTATTGGTTCAGTCAGACATTTATTTCTCGTTATACTTGCTTGCATGCTTATTATCAGGCTACAGTTTCTTATAGAGTTGACTTAATTTGTCACCATGATTTTAAGGCGCAACCACGTCAATTTCCTTTCGGAGCATGTTGACTATGGAAAGCCAGTCTGACAGCAGCTGTCTGATTCAGGCTTAACCAGTTTGGATAGAGCATGAACCCACAGAAAATCTGAGTGTGTGTGTTTATTGTTTGATCGTGTGTGTGTGTGTGTGTGTGCTCGCGCACGCGTGTGTATGAATGTGCTAATGTTAGATTTTTTGTGATTATGTTGAATTAACTCTCCATGTAACTCTTGGACTTGAGGGTGTCCTTTCTCAGCAAAGGTGGGTTTTGGTAAGGGTGCAAATATGTTGTATGTACTGTATAAGGGGTGGTGGATCAGGTTGGTATGGTGTCAGCTATCTGATCAGGAGGGAGGGGGCCATTAGTCACTCCCATTGGTCATTCAGACAAAAACATATGCCATATTTGGTGTGGGGGGACTAGCCTTATGTCAAGCTTTCACAATTACACTTGCTTCCACAATTACACACACACACACACACACACATTCACAAAATCCATGTTCGATCCAGTAGATGCATTTTTGCTTTTGTGTATAATTTTTACTGGTGACTGACTACATGATTATTCAGAAGAAATCAACCCCATTGATCTTGTTTACTTAATATATTGCTGTGTGACAAGCCTACTTTATAACATTGTAAAATCTGTTTATTTGCATGGTACAAAAGAGCACATAGGAAGAAAAGCAACATACATGAAACCCAGTACATGTACCTACTGATAAATATTTCAAATCTAAAGATTGATGTTACTGTATATAGAGTGGAACGGCAAGTAGATGGCAAAGGCAAAACATGCTAACATTTCGATCAGTTTCACATTCTATTCGAAGTTATGTCTCCAAGACCTCTGTGACTTTATGCTTCTGGGTTGAACCCTCTCAACACAGTGCAAAAATAATGGCATATTATGAAATAGAATACTGCAAAAATATAATCTACCACACAAGTGGGAATTGGCTAATCTGTACATCCTTGTCCTTATTGCGACTTTACTCAATTATTGAGGGTATGAAAGGAATCCGTCTGTTTTTAGTCTGGCAACCGTGTCAATATACCACCATTCAATCAGCTAGAATAACCAGTGAATAATTCAGTTACGGCCCCTCCGTGAATCAGCGGACTCTTGTCACAAGTGCCGATGACCCTGGTACAATCAGTCAGATTAAAGACAAACAGTGGGATGTAATTGTGTTTGTTTTGGTGAGTGTGTGTGTCTCCGCGTGGGGGGATGGGGAGTTTAGGAGGTTTAGCTGTTGGTGGGGCTAAGAACTGAGTAGTTGGGCCGGAGGAGTTGGTATGCAGTTGGTATAGGAGGGGTCGTGGGTTGTGCTGGTGTCGTTGATGGATTTACGAGTTGTTGTGTTGATGGGTGCTAGTTGAGCAGGTGTGCTAAGTGGTTGGATGGGTTTGCGTGTTGACTTTTGTAGTTAGTGGAGCTGCAATGGAGACTGGCTGCTGTGAGGCTGGGCCTGAGGTTGTATGGACGTGATACTGCTGGGCAAAGCACTGGTTGGGCTAGATGTGTTCCTGTTGGTCGGGGAAGGGGCTGAAATCCAGTTTTCATCTCGCCCGGTGTCTTTGTGTTGGTCGGCTGTGATGTCCGATGGGTGGTTCTCTTCCCTGGAGGTTTGCCCCGGGGGTCGGTGTTGAAATGTGACCACTGACAATGTGGTTTCTGTGGTTCTCTGCTGATCGGCTGCGGTCGATGGATGCTGCTCTTTGTTGGAATGCGCTGGTCTGTCTCTGTTTAGGCTGGGCTGTTCTTCTTTCGGATGGTCTCTGTCCCGAGTCAGCGCCTCCTGGCTGTAGGCCAAAGCTGCAGGCTGAAGCCAGGGATGCTGCAGGGCCTGAGCGGCAGTCAGCCTCTCTGTGGGGTCTACTTGTAGCAGAGCTCTGACAAGACTTTTAGCCCCTATACACACACATGTGCAACACACACACACACACACACACACACACACACACAAAATCATTAACATAAGTATGTTTATGTACGCTTTTGTGAACAGTGCACTTCATGCATTTTGTTTATGTGTAACACTTTCTGCGTATGTGTTTGTGATCGTCACCCTCTGAGATAGGGTCCCAGTAGGGGGACAGAAAGTGAAGCTCTCCCCGTTTGATCATGAGGAACAGCTCTTCCTGGTCCCTGTCCCGTCTCCGGAATGGAGGGAAGCCGCAGAGTAGGATGTACAGGATCACTCCCAGTGCCCACACATCCACTGCTAGACCATAACCTGCAAGAATAGACACATAGTTAAGCTGAGTGTTGAGTGATTGAGAGAGACGAAGATAGGATGCAGAGGGATTTAGGGAATATGTTGTAACAAACTCGAAAATGTATTTCTCATAGCGTTGGTAGAGATACACAGCTTATCGGCCAGTATAGACCAAGCACGTTTGGTCCATATTTATTTGAAAAATGTTTAACTTTCCATCTTATTCTAGGCCCATGTGATACAATGATGTTGGCTAAACAACAAGGTTTGATATTGCAGTAAACTGTTTGAAATGTGTTAAAAAGAGGGAGTGATATTGTGAGAAGGAAAGACAACCTGTCTCTGAGAGGATCTCTGGGGCTACGTATGTAGGCGTTCCACAAATGGTGAAGATCGGCTCCGTGACCACCATGGCCAGACCAAAGTCCCCTAGCTTCAGGCTGCTCCTGCCGTCACCCTTGTTCTCCAACTGAAGTGGAGGGAGAGGAGAGAGGAGGGAGATGAGCTGACAATGCAAAGCTTTTCTGAAGCATGCAACCAAAAAGCACACGTTCGTTAATACTTACCAGCAGGTTTTCTGGTTTGAGATCCCGGTGCACGATGCTCTTGCTGTGGATGTAGCTGAGCGCCTCACTTACATCTGACACCATCAGTGCCGCCTCCTCCTCTGTAAATATCCCCCTCCTTGCAATGGCCTCGAAGAGGTCTCCCCCCACCACCAGCTCCATGATCAGATAGGAGTGTGTGTGAGTGTGGTGGTGTGTGATGAGCCTCACCACGCGAGGGTGACACAGACTGCCCAGGAGGCTCAGCTCGTTCTGCATCATGTGCTCTCGACCAATCAGCTTCGAGCGCTCAACGATTTTCATGGCCACGGCCTCGCCGTCGTCGCGGCGACGGCACTCGTGCACCACCGCAAAGTTCCCGTCTCCGACCACGCGGCCAATGTCGTAGCAACGCTCGACGTCCGAGAGGGTGACGTCGCTCTTGTCCGGAGGAATGTTGAAGGTCGTGGTCTCCTCTCTAACTTCCCCTTTGGACTCCACTCTCTCATTGTGGCTTGAGGACAAACGTTCTGACAGACTGAGGCTACTTTTCATCTCCTCGACTGGCTGGGACTGGGGAGACATGGGACTGTTGTCTCTGCTCCTCACTCGCAGTTCTTTTGGTGTACTTCTTTCTTGCTTCCTGGTCACGGGAGGAAGTGGGACCTTCCCTGACCTCTGACTGGGCAGCTTTGACCCTGGGCTTTGACCTTTAGTTACTCCCCCTAAACAGTTTTGACACTGTATTGTAGAAAGTGGGCCTAATTCCTCACGTGGCCCACCTTCCTGTTTGAGGGGGCCTGGGGTTGAGGGGTGTCTCTCTTTGGTTCCACCCCTAACCCGAACGCTTTGCAGGTGGTTGGGAGGGTAAGTGGGTTGCCTGCATGCGTTTGCATTGAGATGGGAATTGTTGCACGCGTCAGCTTTATGGTCCGCATTCCTCCGCGTGTCTGTGTTATGAGGTGGGTGCGTACGCCTATGCTTGCTGAGGTGCCCCTTCTTTGTGTCCTGTGAGGGAGAACCAGGGCCGTCTGGTCCCTCGCTGTAGCCACTGTCGGCCTTGGCAGCTTTATCTGGCGGCGGGCGGAGCCTCCTCTCCCAGGCCCGCAGTGCGTCCTCACGGTAATGGCAGCTCTCTGGGAACAGCTCCTCCAGGGCCTCCTCGACACTCCGGAGCTCTGGGTGAGCCTTTCCGAACGCCAGGAAGGCCACTTCACCACGGAAGAAGTCACACACACCTTTCACCTGGGACCGGAACAAAGGAAATCATCAACCGATCTACAACCGCTCATCCATTTTTATTTAATTAGACGTGTCCTTGTTCTCCCATTCATACCCTCTTCTATTATTACGTCATCCGAATTCTTTGACGGATTTATTGAAAAAGTAAGCGGTACGTGTGTGTGTTTGTTATTACCTCCCGTGCATGGGGGGTGAAGAGGCGCGTCACTCTGGCTCTGTGCCAGCGAGGAAATCCCAAGGCCTCCGACACATCCAGTAGGAGCTGCTCAAAGGAGACGACACCCCTGCGGTTCAGCAGCACGGTCACCTGGGAAAAATAGGTACTGGCAAATTAGATTCTAGAAAATCTGGATGCAATATAAACAGACCTTGCAACACAGAAAAAAAAACAAGCCGCTAAAAACGTATTCACTTAATTAAAGGCCAAGTGGTTGTTTTTGAAATGTTGCCATTTGCTCTTGTCGTTCGTCACCTTCCTGGGGGGGTTCTGAGCACTCGGTCGAACCACGGTGACGAGACGCGGCCGCTCGGCACTCTGCTCTGCGTGCCGTGTGTGGAAGAGGGGGAAGGTGAGGGGAGGAAGGGTCCTGGAGCCTGCTCCTCCAGGGTGGAGGTGCCATTGTGGGGGCCATGGCGCCCCGACCCCGCGCTTTGAGACGCAGACAGGAGGGGCTGATGGAGGGGAGAGGTGAAGAGGAGAGAAAGACAAAAAGAGTGAGCCCCAATATAGTTCAGAATGTTTTACTATCGAAGTGTACTCCGATGTCCTTGTTGTTGTCCACGTTGGCCCTTTTCTAGATTACAAAGAAAATCCAATAAGTAACTTGAGACTGGTCTCTCATTGTACCATTTGAGTGTGTGTGTCTGAGTGTGTGTTTACCAAAGTGCAAGTGAGTGTGTGTTTTTTAAGGAAGCATAAATAATTTAGTCAGGAGAGCAGGGTGCTCAAAGAATCTCAAATGGCCCTTGCACTCCAAGGAATGGAAAAGGCTCAAATCTGATCAGCCGGATTTGCTTACGGACACACACTAACACACACACACATACACACACACACACACACGGACGGGGAGGGTGTTTCACTTTTTAGGCAAACACACACTGATGCTATCTCACACTGTTTTTGTTTTGTTTTAGAATAGGTAGAAACATTAGACCCTCGTTTTTTTTACCAGGATGTACTATGACCTTTTCAAACTGAACGCCCATATTTTTAAAGAACGGGAAACCCCAAAAATGTAGGCTACACACTGTATGCAGCTCATCAAAAAGGGTACAGTTGAGAATTGGGTAAGAAAGTAAAAGTTCCATAAACCCCTCATTAGCTTATGTAAGACAAAGATGTACACTTAGCCTATGAGGGGATTTTACGCACAGGCTCAAAGACACCAGATAGATTTGGGACTTTTTACCCACACATTGTACAAGACGTCTGACAATAGCTCACTGAATTTAACTTGCCCACAACACATTTAACAATGAAGCTATGGTACTGCTAGAATTGAAAGTCAACAAAAAAAGATGCTGGCTCAAATGTGTCCTCGGTTGACTTACCTGCCGTTTTCCACCTTGTATCCATAGAGTCGCACCCCTGGCGCGCTCTCCACGCGGGTGTCATATTACTAAGACAATTCCCGGATCACGGGAGAACTTGTTGAAACTTTTCTTTGACGCTTTTAGCAAGAGCTATGTTTGCCATATCTCAATGGGTATTAGCTTGGACCAGTAACAGGATGCCTTGCCTCTGCTGAACAGAGGCTAGACACAGACTGGCGAGCCAGGTTGCCATGGCCGCGCCTGAGGGAGGAGTCAGGTCATGTGTAGCCTATACTCTCAAGTAGAGATGAGTCTTTGCTGGGAGCAAATTACCTACGTAAAGTGTTACCCTGAAAACATCCGTTTTGTCTTTTAAACTAAACCACGCTTTTATCTTCCCTTGCATAACGTAGAATTTCTTCTTCTTTTTTTTTTTTTTTTACAGATCAGCTTGATTGTGAACACACCCTATCATATCCTCACATAAGTACTAATTAGCTTATGTCAAGGCAAACACTAGCATCGTTCTTGTGTTTGGGCCAATTGCAATTGCTGATTAAAACCTTCACAAACAGATGTTCCACGCAAGCTAGACTACTCCTGTAATAAGAGTAAGAAAAGTGACAAGGCCATGTCGACTCACTTGGCATTTTATTTGTGCAGCTAAACCTCTCTGTAAACAGGTTTGATTATTACGTTTTTTGTTTTTTTTCTACTTTTAAGTATTTACCCCAAATAGTCATAGAATAAGACATTGAGCAAATACAGTCATAGAAACAGAATTTGGAAGAGTGAAAAAAAATAAACTAAGAGGTAAGGACAAGGTCTTTCAAAGAAAGACAGTTTGAGGAACCTATTCTTATAAATAGTTTTTTTTCCCGGGATGAAATCCCAAAGTACTCTTGTTTACACAGACACGCTCACACACACTCACACACACAAACACACACACACACACACACACACACACACACACACACACACACACACACACACACACACACTGCATCCGGTGTGTTTCTTCATGTAGCCCTCCCCATGAGTCTGTTTCCATGGGTACTTCTAACACTGGATCACCAAGCAACAATCCGGACATTCATCCTGGTTCCGCTTCTGAGACTGCAGGACCAATTGGTATTCCCATGTGTGTGTTAGGTTTATACGTGTGTGCCTGCCGGCCTGTTTCTGTGTGTTTGAGAGAGAGAGAGAGAGAGAGAGAGAGAGAGAGAGAGAGAGAGAGAGAGAGAGAGAGAGAGAGAGAGAGAGAGAGAGAGAGAGAGAGAGAGAGAGAGAGAGAGAGAGAGAGAGAGAGAGAGAGAGAATAAAACAATGTATTTTTGTCCACATTTTTAAATGGTGTTTCCTTGCAGAATGCATTTGTACAAACTTTTATAGTTGTGACATTCATCATCACATATGTCCCAAATATCTCCCTGTTCCAGTATTAGTGTGATATAAATGTACTTGTACTTGTACTGACAAGTTATGAGTCCGTTTATAAGTCAGTGTCCCCTATGTGAGTTGCTTCTTTGTTCTAGGATGTAACCTACTTTTATCCAGTTTAACCTGAAGGGAAAAACGTTTTTTGACTAATATAAGACATTATTTGAGATCGATCGATATACTGATATGAGATACACAATGAACACATTCTCTCTCTACCTTTGTGAATCGCCGGTGAAAGGATATTGACCTCATAGGAACATCATTTAAGGTTGGGTATAGACTTCTAAAGTAGCTGAGCAGACTGGCTAAATTTGTGGTCAGGCCCTTCTTTCCAGGGCTGCATGAGGACTGGCATTGCAGATCAGCCCCATGTCATGTTATGCCTCTGCACAGTCAGCAGAGGGAGGACTCACGATAATAAATGGCACGCTGTCCTCAGAAGCACTGTGGAGTACAGCCACACTGTCCAGGAACCTTGCAGCAGTGACAGTTACGCCCTCGGCTCTTACTAGCATAGCTATGACCTTGCCTATGGCGGATAATTGATTCAGCTTTACTCAATATAAAGTTAGGTAAAAGTAGTTTTGTGGTATAAAAACGATCTCTAGTCAGAGATCACCTGTTAATAGTTTAGGAATTTCCCTAAGATCAGAGAATATAATGTAGTCAAATTCCCCCATGAGTCATAGCAGCCCTTTTGACTAATTGTAACTTTTTTTAATCACTCTGCTTATAGTTACCCTTCACTGTCGATCACGCTTTGTGAGTGTGTTCGTTGGCTGAGGATTTGCAGTCCAAGACAAGGAATGTCTCTACGGGGCCTACGCTTAGGTGCCACAAACACACACACACAAAGGTGTACACACAGTGTACCTGTTGACCAGTATGTGCAGGCAGCACTAAGGTAACAACTTAAAAGTTATTTTTCGGTCAGTGTCTGTGTGGAGCTCATGCTGAACTCATGGGTCAGGGCCATCTTCTTGTGAGAATGTATCCAGATGTTTCACTTGTTAAAATGCCTAACAGAAAGCTGCATGGGAAATAGAGGAGCATTCCTGACTTTACACTAAAAGTGCAGCAGAACATCTGCTTTTGTTCCCCATGAAAAGGTTGATTTTCGAGCGATATATTACTAAATGTCAAATCATGACACTTGCACACCCCACACACACAAACCGGCCACATAGGTTAGGTTAGGTTAGGTTAATGCCAGGGTAAACAACATTGTGTGTATGCCCAACACAGGTTAGGGTGTGTCTGCAGGATATGTGGAGTAGACTCCCTACCTACAGCAGAGTGCAGACAAACAGTAGGGCAATTATTCATTCAAATTAGATTAAGCCTATAGTCAAGTTGCTGTGTTTGTTGATGTGAGCGCACTGTGCCTGCTGACGTTTCGGTAGCAGGTAGCAGTTCTACCCACTAGGCCACCGCTAGCCCATGTAAAATGACGGCGAACAGAAATGACAGCAAAACTGTCTCCTTTGTAAGGGCTTCAGATTTTCCCATGCAAAGACTGAACGTGAAAAGTATCCACAAACACTGTCACCATGCAAACTTCAACCCATGGCTGAATTCCAGGCCACTGTGTACTATAGTCCCTGCGTTTTGTTCACATGCTGGGCTGCGCCAGAAGAACTGTGGGTGTGTGTTTGCACAAAGCAGGTATGCTCTGGATTGTCTTTACACGCTTTTAAGAAATATCCTGATAAGCCCTCGGTTAAATTGACCCATTGCCAGATATACCTCAGATTTACACACAAACACACATGATATCACTTTATGAGAAAGAAAGTGAGTGAGGTAATGCACGCACCCACACACCCACACACCCACCGCACATAGGCATACACAAATCCTTATAGCTGTTCACCCCGGAACGGCACTTATAAAGTGTGACCTTTCACCTCCTCTCGGTCTCTCTCATGCTCATCTCTCTTTCCAACCACCTGTTTGGGTCAAATGGGAAACACATGCACCCTGCATTCCCATTTCGACACACATGTGTTCGTTTAGACAACAAGAACATTTTCGGGGGAGCAGGAGGAGACATGGGCAATGGGACAAGGCTGGGGGTTCATGATGTAGTACTGTAACGGCAAGTATACTCAGAACTTCTGCTTTTTCCCCCCCTGTGTACGTGTGCGTCTGTGTTTGCCTTGCTTACACAACTACTGTCCTCACCCTCTGCTTGTATGAGCATTAAGAGGCACAGGCGAAGGAGGTCAGCATGTGTCTGGGTGTACCTTTTTGACATGGCAGCCTGTCGATTGGCTGCTAGTGGACTGATCAGTGTGTCAGGAATTTAAGACACAGATTTGAACACACAGTACTTTCCACTGCCTTATTCTCCCTATTTTTCTAGAAGGGCATACCCAGCGAGACAGAGGTTATCAGAGGTCAAACAAGAGGGAAAGGAAGAAGAAAATAAAGAAGAAAAGAGGAAGCCAAAGATTTCAAAAACAGCGCGAGAGAGAGAGAGACATACAGACAGACAGAGAGAGAGAGAGAGAGAGCGAGAGAGAGAGAGAGAGAGAGAGAGATGGGGGAAAGACGTGAGAGAAAACTTCCACGTCGTTACCTTTAACCCTAACCCATAAATCAATAACCCCCCTCCCCTCTTGCCCCTTGTTTCATGTCCCTTTATGCTCCGTTCAGACAGGAGCAGCTTGTCCCTCCAACCCTCCCCCAGCTTCTCCCTGCTTCTCTTTACTCTGTCTTTTATTCTTCCTCGTCTAACGTATTCACCATGTCCCTGACACTCCCTCCCTCTTTCTTTCTCTCTCCCCCGTCCCTTGACTCTCTGTCTCTTTCTGTCTGTCTTTGTCTCCTCTCGCCCCCCACCCCCGGTTCCCACTCTCATGCCTCCTCCTCCTCCAATCCTTTCCCTCCCCCCTCCCTGCTCTTTCACTTCTCTGCTCTGCCTGATGACATCACAAACAGCCGGTGTAAATCCAGCCAGTAGGGTTGCAGCAGAGCTGTGCTTCTGGCTCTGGTCTCTCTGCGCCTCTTCCCCTCTCTCATTCTGTCTCTCCTCTCACACTGCTGCTCCCTCCTTGTCTGGCTCCCTTTGTGCTCGTCCACACTCATTCCATTACACTACTGCTAACATGGCTGAGACATTCGCTGGCACATGGAACCTCAAGGAGAGCAAGAACTTTGATGAATACATGAAGGCTCTGGGTGAGTGCGGAAGGGGTGGTTGGTGTGTATTTTGCAACGTGTGTGTGTGTGTGTGTGCTTGAGTGGGTTGTAGGTGAGTGTGTGTGGTGTAACGGTAGAGGATGCAGGGAGGGACGGCGTCTACTGCAAGTGCGCACATGTGAAAAGGGTGTGAGCGTTTGTGCCTGCATAAAGGCATGTGAGCGTTTGTGCCTGCATAAATGCATATGAGCATTTGTGCCTGCATAAAGGCATGTGAGCATTCGTGTGTGCGTGGGGGGGCGGGGGGGGGGGTGGGTGAAGGGAGAGATAAAGATTAAGATAGTGTTTAATCGGTTTATGTAGATAATAAATGGGCATGGGAGCGTAAGCATGTTTATCATCTCATAGAACTGGGAACTGGGAGGGAGGGAATGCGAGAAGGATCGCGGGGGGAATATGAGAAGACATAAAGGAGATGGCTCGACCGCGTGGTCTAGGAGTGGAGCGGAGACGCTGCTGGGGGGCTTGAGCGGGGGAGGGAGCACACACAAAAAAAACTGTGTGCAGTTGTGCGTGCAGACACATGCACACACTCGATAATATGGCATTGATATGATTGGAGAGAGAGAGCTAAGGGGGAGCCGCTGCTGTGTAACATTACATGATAAGTATGAATGGTCTTCTAACGCCCTCAGGGGAAATCAACCAAACGAGTGTGTACTCAAAGCCACGTTAGCGTTATCTACCTATCGGCCGTTGCCAAATATATGCAATCCCTGACCTCGTTCTCCTAATGACTGAGGCAACAGGCAGCCCCTCATGCACACACTGATTACTGTATTTACTGACTGCAGAGGTATTGATTCTCAGTGCAGCTCTTATAGCCTTGAGAGATAGGCTCAAAAAAGTCAAATTGCTACTTTGGCCTATCTTGCCCCTCTCTCTCTCTCTCTCTCTCTCTCTCTCTCTCTCTCTCTCACTCACTCTCTCTCTATCTGCCTCTCTGTTTCTGACCCCTCTCTTAGTGACACAGAAAGTCAAACAGATTAGCCAGCAACTGTACAGGCACAGACATGTCAGCCAATAGGGCTGTGCAGAGTTTGAAGGACATGGCAGGGGTTCAGACAATGACAAAATTGAGATAAGGTTTGTGTGTTTCAAAGAGAAACAGGAGACTGCTAATACAAAAAGAGGCTCAAATCCGCCAGAATGTCAGAGCCTACATTCCTGTCATGTCATGCCTACATTATGTCTTTTATTTCCCTAAAATAAAAATATGTGTACAATGCACATGCATCACATGAGTCTGTTACTGTAACATTCTAGGTTAAGCTGCAGTTTGTTTTGCTGCTAAATGAGGCCTAATGGCTAACAGGTGCTACCCGTTTGTCTTTGGACCCGCAGGTGTGGGCTTCGCCACTCGCCAGGTTGGCGGAATGACCAAGCCAACCACCGTCATCGAAGTGGCCGGAGACTCAATCACGCTGAAGACCCAGAGCACCTTCAAGAACACAGAGATCACCTTCAAACTCAACGAAGAGTTTGATGAGACCACAGCTGATGACAGAAAAGTCAAGGTGTGGGTCAGAACTTAGAGAGTTCAGAGTTGAACACATAATGGGCTCGAGAAGGTCAAAATGGGGCAGGGAGGAGACTAGCAGTCTAATCTGGGCAGGGGGGGGTGGGGGGGATGAGATGTGAAGGTTATGATTTGCATGTATGAAATGAGAGCAGACGCTTCCACAGCTGCTCCACGTATTCCGGGAAGGCGGGGTTAGGAGGGGTAAACATGGGTCAAGAGAGGTGAGAGGGTAAAGTTGAAGATCGTATAATTTAGGACTGTGTAAAACAGGATAATAGTATCAGTCAGACTGTCCCCAAAGGGAAATACTTGGAGGGAGGGAAGGCTGTGCTGACTAAGCCTTTCTTGTTGAAACAGCGGGCTGGGAGAAAATCAAACCTGTTTTTAAGACATGCTGCAATTTACATAGTGACTCACTTCTGTGCTCTCTCTCTCTCTCTCTCTCAATTAAAGGTGTGCTAATACAATTTTTCTGACTCAAATTTTTTTTTCTTTCAGTCGCTGGTGACGATAGATGGTGGAAAGCTGATGCATGTCCAGAAATGGGACGGAAAAGAGACCAGTCTGGTTCGGGAAGTCAGTGAAAACACTCTTACCCTGGTCAGTTGGGACAAAAAAACGGCTGCATAAATATGTGCTATTGTGTGTCCACGAGTCTGTGTGTCCGCATGAGTGCGCATGCCTAGGCACGTTGTCTATTGCAATGAATGTGCAAGGAGATTGTATTTAAAAGTTTGCTAACATAATTTGAGTGTTTTTACTATTATCTTTTGTCATGCATGAAGTGTCATAGATAAGTATTGGTTTCTAACTGTTCCCACTCTCTGTTTTATCCACAGACTCTGACGATTGGAGATGTAATATGCACACGTTCTTACACAAAGGCAGAGTAATGTCCGTCAAAACCTCCAGCCCATTAACCTGTATCAGCCAAAGCCCCACCCCAAACCCCTCTTCTCCTGCTTCCCCCTGAGACCCAAAGACCCAAGAAACTCTGTTATGGATTCCTTCCCCCTTCAAGCTCTAGTCTAACCCTCAAAGTAATACCTTTAACCCCTACTGTGAACTCTGATCTTGTAATGCTCCTGTCCTTTGTTTGAAACACTGAATAAATTACAATTTTTCTTGTTCTATTTAAAGTGTCCTACTACATATCTATTGATTCATATTACATATTTCATAGACACTTCATTTGTGAAGCCATATTATTTTCAAGAGCAACAATTAGCCTAAGGGACGGTGCTTTTGTGCTCAGTTTGACACATAGGAGACAGATGGTTAGGAGGTGAAAGCAAATTTCACATCTGTCATTTCTGAGAGCTCTGCGTCTCTAACAGTGGTTGCGACTCATATAGAGAGCTGGGTTTTAGAAATATTTCTTGGAAAATCAGCTTGTTTCCAAACCGTGTGACCGCAGTTTCCCTCCTAATTGAGCTTACAATGCACAACAAGGAGGGTAATCAAAGCTAGCTCGCCAAACACAATGACAGTATGTTCTCATTTTGTCAGCGTGGAGTGGAGGAGGGTGTGCAGGGAAATAGTTTTGCAATTACAGTAACAATTATTTTGTAAAGCAGACGTTTTCACAGGGTACAATATTTTTGGAGGCAATGTGTCTGCATATGTATGTCGTGCCTTTGGCAGGACAGGATGAGGACACGTCTTTTGATAGGTCCGGTAGGTGTGAGTGCTTGTGTCCTGTGAGCGCTTGTGTCCTGTGAGGTTTGTTCTAAATTGGGCACATTACCATGTCAAGGCTGGTGTCATATTAAAAGGCAGGTTGCCAACCAGGGGCAGGGGGAGTCGCTGTCATAAAACACTGACTGCTTTGATTGTGGCTTATACAGTGTCCCAAAATATATATTGGCACCCATGGTACAGGTGGGCAAAAAGTGTTTATGAAATCCAGACTTATTTGTTTTACAGCTGGATTGAACACTCTAAATATAGCAGTATAATAATAACCAGTGGAGTAAACATTTTCACAGAAAAACAAAACCTTCATATTTGTAAAAAATAAACATCTTAGGTCCCTGATATGTGTTATCCCATTCCATAGAGCAAACTTCATTTACAGAAGAGGAATCATTGCTTTACTTTTGCTTAGCGTAAGGTGCACAATGTTCACCTTTTAACGCTCAAATCTGCGGAAGATGATGCCACATTTATTACATTATAATTTATATTTCAATTTCCGTTGTTCCTGCAGTAAAAGGTCCTTTTTAAAAAAATTATTATTACAAGTGTTTAGATTGCCAAACGAAATATCCATTTTCTCATTACCCTTAATTCCTAATTTCTAAGAAAGATGACAGTATTTTTAGGAGGCACTTAACTCTCAGCAGGGTCTCTTGGAACATCTAACAATGACTGATAAGCAACTATCTCATGTTAACTGCAATGAGCCGTGCATCATCCTCTAGATGAAACCCAACATAGCCTATAGTTAGTGTTGGGGACAATCCATTCTCATTGGGGAAGCTACTTTGAAAGCTACCAATTACTTCACGCGAGTTGAAGTTGAACTACAGATAACCTATCCTAGGGAGAAATCTAGCTTGGTTATTAACTTAAGATACTTAGAACATTTAGTTGAACTATTAGTTTAATTATATGTACTTCACTACTCCCCAACACTGGCCTTCACAGCAGTCAGGATGAAAGAAAACGGGGCGGGGCTGGTCAAAGGGGCTTTAATTACAGTAAACAAGCAATGGTAAAATTATAATTTAAAATAATTCCTTTACGTTTATGGCCCAAAATTGTTTGTAGTTTTAGTAGTTAACTACACCAAAAACTGCATAAATAAATGTAACTACTTGAATCACTATGCAAATATAAATATAGCTGAACTACCAGCATGCAACTGAAAAATGTAGATTATCTACTAGTTTAATCAGCTCCCCTACACTGCCTATAGCAATTTACTAATTATGAATTCATAATGAAACAAGACATAAAAAAGTGTCTTCCAAAATCCCAAGCAAGAGCGAGAAATCAAATGTTTGAAAACAATGACTCACATAAGCATAACATATTTCTTCAGTGAAAGTCCAAAGAACATCCAAATCAATACTCAACTCTAAAAACCCTTTAAACTAACAGTGTCACGTTGATACTGTGTTTACTGTCCCACAGAATCATAATCAGTAAGTAAACCCATAACTTCATATAACAGGACCAATCCTGAAAACCACAAAAACATTCCTCCAGCCATATGCAACCAAACCTGTCACTCAGCATTGTAATTTTCTATGAATGTTTAACCTAACACAATAATTATGACCTTAACATGTCCCTGAGGGTTGACTGCTCTGATCGCATGATTTGTTTCCAAGCCCTGGAACAAAGTAACCACGAGACATTTGTCCGTTAAAAATATTTAATGGAATTAACAGTTGACATGCTTGCACTGTAGTCAGTATGGAGGTATTCTGCCAGCTGTTCTTTACTACCACCTAAATCAGTTCAAATCAGAAAGGGGTGTGTGCTGAAAACACCTTAAAACTATAAATGCCAAATTGTGTTTACCAGTCTGATAGGCTTAACAGTTGAACTATTGATGTTTCAAACGTCAGAATTCTCAGTCTTCTTACATTTGCCCCTGGAGACCATTATAAATCACTTAAAGGTGTCAACACTCATGATGCCAAATAACAGTTGTTATTTCAAATTTTGGAGAATCTTCATTTTTTTACTGAAAAATGCAAACTTGTTCAGTTGATAAGTCAATACTCAATTACAAGTACAATCCTTAGCATCTTTATAACTTTTACATATCACACGCATACACAGATGCTTATTTGAAATTTCAACATGCTACATCTGCCTGTGCCTCGTGTGTTACATGAACTTCCTGTTTTCCCTTTCTGTTGTCTTTGGGATTGCACCTGAACATCTGTGGTCTTTAAACGGTTTACCTTAAGGTCACATCAATAGTCATTAAACAGCTTTTACATGGGTTTACCTTAAGATCATATCAATAGTCATTAAACAGCTTCTAAATGGGTTTCCCCATTACCAGGTCAAAGGAAATTTAATCAATGAAAGTAATATCTACACGTCTAATTCCTGCCTGTTGCCATATTGCTTACACTGATCCGACTGCTAAAAGTCTATGAACAATCAATGGTCACTATAGAGGTCTACTGGAGACTGTAGTAGTAGCTCCCAACACCCAAGTACACATCATAGCGGTTCAGTAAGACGTTTGATGGATTTCCTAATTTAAAACAATCGAAGTGACAAAAGTAAATGGATTAACAAAATGTATAAAACAAAAAATTACGCTTTCCAAAAAGAACCGATAGTGAACCAAAATCTATATGGGGAGAATGTCAGTGCACATCGTCTTTTGGCTGTAACCATTTCCCCTTCTTTCAGTCTGTGTATGTGTGATAAGCAGTATTTTGTTGTGTTTGATGTGTGAGCATTTGTAAATGAAGGTCTGTGTGTGTATCAGCTATGTTTGTGTGATTTGTGTTTCTTGTGCTTCTTCTTCTTCCTGTCTTCCTTGTTGTGAGAGTCATGGCGCCCCCTCTTGGCGCGACTCGGTCCCTGCTCCCCAGCGCTGCTGCTGCTGTCACTCTCGGACTCCTTTCTCTCCCTCTTCCTCTTCTTCTTGGCCTTCTTCTCCTGGTGGTTTGCCATTTAGAGTGTTTAGAGTTATAAACATGATAGAAATCTCCCCCCTCCAATACAGAGGTACTAAACTTTTCCACAGTGTGCTAAACTATTTGGAGAGCGAGGGAGGGTTATTGAGCTAGCAGTTGGGTTAGAGATTAATTGGGAATATTTAATGGTGGCTCACAGCTCGGGCATCTCACACACTAAGGTGACAAATGCCTCACATTCGCGTCACACGCAACCCAAAAAAAGGAGACGTCAAGGACGAAAATAAGGAAGTAAGAGTAACCCAAAGCACAGATGTCGTTACCTTCTTCTTCTTCTTTTTCTCTTTTGAGTCCTGCGGTTGTTGTGGTATGATGCTGGGCGGTTGTTGCTGCAGTATGTCCTCGTCCTCATCAGGAAGCAGGGCATACTGCAGTCCTGGCGTTGAGAAACAGTCCTTGGAAAAGTGACCTAGTGAGAGACACGAAAAGAGGTGTAACGCACCCTTTATACTGCTTGTGTTTTGCGGTCGATAGCTACGGAGACGGTGAGTGTGTTGATGCTCTCGGTACCCTTGCAACCACACTTGGTACACGTGGTGTTGAGCACGGCCTCCAGAGTGATCCTTCGCCCAGTGTGATCTCTGAACTGCCTGCGTCGCCTCTCATCCTGCCTACAAACCCAGCATCAGAAATGCAGACAAGACACACAGACACATCTTCTCTCTCTATACCACAACCACCCACAGTCTTTATCATGAAATAAGTGAAAAGCGATGCACTTACTCAGCCATGACATTATTGGGATCCTGGTCCCGCCCGGTTCCCTGATTCACAGCTTTCATTGAGAAGGAAAGCTTCACTTTGTCGTCCTTTTTCTGAAAGAGATGCCGATATGATGGTCAGAAAATGTGTGCAAGACTTTCTACTAAAATCAGCCTGTACATAAAATGGTGTATATGTATTTATGAGTGTTACCTCTCTCCCAATGACTTTGATCCACACCTGCTCCCCCACATCTACAATTTCTGAGGCATTTTCAACCCGACATGCAGACATCTCACTCACATGCACCAATCCTGTATGTGTGAAAGAGAGAGGGTTGACCTACAGCTGTCAAATAAAATTGATCCAAAATAAATTGACTGTCATTTATTTCCAGCACATGCACACTTGTATCAAGACAAGATTTTTGGGTTTAAGTCACACGGACGAATACAGATATATGCCACATGTAATCAGTTTGGTGAGTTTTAGGCTACTTTAGAGTCAGGAAGAAACAATGAATGGGTGGCGATGGGAATCTTTCAGTGTTATAGTGAAGACCTGTGTGCACTAGAACTGGGCAAATGACCACCTTGCTTGTTGTATCCTGGGATCTTAACAAACGCCCCATAGGTCTGAACAGAGACCACCTCGCCCTTCATGATCCCGTACATCGGTGGAAGACCGTCCAGCCCAGCAGGCTCTGCCTCTTCTTCGGAAGACATTCCCTTGTTTAGGAATGTTACCGTTTCTCTATACACAAGAACGTACGTTTAAAAAAAATAAAAAATCGATGCATTAGAAATAGATTACAACTTCTCTCTCCGCGACTTTGCATAACTCTTTACTCTATTCTTTGCCCATGCACAGCCATGTTGTATATTAAAAGTAAGAAAGAACCATTTAGATTTACTGCATACTAGATCACTAGCAGCTACATTTCCAGGTAACGGCTAGGCTAACACGCCATGGGCTCTCACGTTAGCAATATCAATGACAATAGCTCGATAATGTAGGCTTTTTATTTGTCTCGCTAAGCAAATGGCTAACCAGCTCCACAGCACTGATGCAATTAGAGTACAGAATGCTAATAACGCAATGTATCAAAACGCGATTTGAGTTAAAGCAAGTGTATGCCTACATTTAGAAAGGATTAAAACTAAGTTACCTCGATTGACAAATATTACTGCACAGGCCTATTAATACTTCTTCCGGCGCAAAAACATTCGTCAACAACCATTCATTTCAGCCAATCCCTTTCAACAGCGCAAAACTGAGCCAATCAGACCATTGGCGTTACAGGAAGTAGTTGCTATTTTCTTCTTCGTTGGTGTTTTTACGTTGCTCGTCACAAGAACAAAATTCATTCATTTCGCTTCAGAAACAGCTAAACAGGTGCAGTCCATACCGTTGTTTTCGTAAATCCAGCTATGATCGAGCCCAAGAAGAGAGCTGCGGACATGGCTGTCGTCCCCACGGGTATCAAGCGGCCCCGGACGGAGCTGATTGCCGCCTCTCAGTCCCAACAACTCGTGGCAATGGTATCTATCGCTAACTACTAGCTAGCTAATGCTACATGCTAGTGTGGTAATCGAACCAGAAAGTATAAATCTACTGCCATAAAAAGTCTTGCTTTTGTTTTAATAGTGGAAACAACTCGGTAGTTCATAGCTATTTTTTTATGGAACTTAAAATATATTGATCGAAAAATGTGTTATTTTAGTGTTACTGCCTATGTTGTTGGTTTGTGTGAAGGTACCGTCACTTTTCGTCTAACTGAGGAATATTATGAAATGACAGGGTCCTCCACGAAGCTCCAGTCTGCAAGCTCCCATAATGCTGATGTGTGGCCATGAGGGAGAGGTCTACTGCTGCAAGTTTCACCCTAATGGTGCTACCCTGGCTTCCTCGGGATACGATAGGCTTATATGTAAGTTATTTACATACACTGTGATGTAGACTTCTTGTTAGCAAATTCAATTTACAGATTGGGCAACATATTTTCTTGTTCCTCTGTCTCTGTCTTAGTGATGTGGAATGTATATGGAGATTGCGATAACTTTGCAACCCTGAAGGGTCATAGTGGAGCTGTAATGGAACTGCACTATAGCACAGACGGCAGGTGTGTATACGACAGCCATCGTGTATTTTGATTTATTTTGACGTCACTAAAACAGCGTACACAAATTTACACAGATGTTGGCCTGTAACTGCATGGGTTTGTTGATTAAGTATGCGTTCTTTCTTTGTTTGTTAGCTTGCTTTTCTCAGCGAGCACAGACAAGACTGTGGGTGTGTGGGATAGTGAGACAGGGGAAAGGATCAAGCGTCTTAAAGGCCATACTTCCTTTGTGAACTCATGCTACCCTGCCCGACGTGGCCCTCAGCTCGTATGTACTGGTAGTGACGACGGCACTGTCAAGGTAACCATAACCACTACCAAGCAGACCCCTGGCTGCAAAGCCCATTTCATTTTTTGGTGTGTTTTTTTTTTGTGCTAGGTTTGTTCGTAAATATTGTATGTTCACGTTGTACTGTTGCAGTGTACTGTTGATGATGTGTTGATAATGTAATAGTCATGCTGTGTGGGTGTTTTTTTTTTCATGTGTCACAGCTCTGGGACATTCGTAAGAAGGGGGCAGTCCATACTTTTCAAAACACCTATCAGGTTTTGGCGGTGACCTTCAATGACACCAGCGACCAGATCCTTTCAGGAGGCATTGACAACGATATCAAGGTACCTCATCCAAATATGTGATGGATTAAAATCAGCCTATCATTGAACAAACTTACTTCATCAGAGCTTGTCAAATTAGAGTTTCTGCGTCAAGCACTGCTTATCTTTGGTGTAGCATACTTTGACTGTGTGTGTGTGTGCGTGTGTGTGTGTGTGTGTATGTGTGTTCCGCTGGTGCCTTGGTCCATGTCACTGTCTTCATTCGCTTCACGTGCTCATCCTGTGCATAAAGGTATGGGACCTGAGGCAGAATAAGCTCATCTACAATATGCAAGGTCACGGAGACTCTTTGACAGGACTTAGTCTGAGCTCTGAGGGATCCTACCTGCTCTCCAACTCAATGGACAACACAGGTGTGTGTTTAGGAGTGCAGACGATGTGTTTCCTTTGCATATTTATTTTGACGAATTGATAAGGATTGTTTTGTGTGTTTGCCCTTGTAGTGCGAATTTGGGACGTTCGGCCCTTCGCTCCCAAGGAGAGGTGTGTGAAGATTTTCCAGGGAAATGTTCATAACTTTGAGAAGGTAACAAAAACACTTAACTGTTCTGTATGCATAATATGCCTGTAACATGTTTGCATCGCGTTCGTAAGCTCTCCACAGTGTCGAATCACGATTCTATATGTTTTTTTTAATCTCTAGAATCTATTGAGGTGCTCTTGGTCTGCGGACGGCAGTAAAATTGCTGCTGGCTCCGCTGACCGGTAAGACCACATGCTGCAAACACATTTGTAATAAATGCGAATGCAAATTTTCTTCGTTATTTTGTGTAACATGCTTTTTTTCTCTTCACTGTTGCATTATTTGCATGTTTGTCTAGGTTTGTATATGTGTGGGATACCACTTCTCGTAGGATCCTGTACAAACTCCCAGGCCATGCCGGCTCGGTTAATGAAGTGGCGTTCCACCCAGAGGAGTCTATTGGTGAGACAAACGGGTGTCATCCTTTCATCCTTTTTATTAGCGTTCATCCGTCATTTGATTACCATTCTGATGTTAATTAAAAAATGTTTTATATCTGACCCTTGAAAGAAAATTTTTGTCAGTGTTCTTTTGGTAACTATTGCTTTTCTTTCCTTACAGTGCTGTCATGCTCCAGTGACAAGAGGCTCTACATGGGCGAGATTCAGTAGTGAACGTGCGTGTGCGTGTGCGTGTGCGTGTGTGTGTGTGTGTGTGTGAGAGAGAGAGAGAGTGTAAGACAGGAAGCGTGTTAGTGTGTATGTACATGGTTTATTCTGTCAACTGAATGAACATCTTGCTAGTGTGGATGCTGAAGTGTGTACTTTGATGCTTCGGTTTATATGGAACATTCTTGTAATGTGTGTGTGTGTTTTTGTTTGTTTTAATACGCAATGCCTATACAGTTGTCAATACCTAGTTTTTTATTTTTTCTGAATAAACTCAATCTGAAAAGGCCTTTGATGCATCCTTTATACTGATCTGATTGTCAACTTGTGTTTAAAATCAGCTCAAAAATATTTGTTAGTAATTATAGATAATATTCGTAATGTCTTAGGAAAATACATCTTTAGATATATCGTTAGAAATTTACATGGTTAGCCTGAAACATTTATTTGGCCATAGACCCCTCTTGAATCATTGTCATTTAGTTGTGAAACTCTTAAAAGAAATACCAAGTTGCTATTGCCTTAATAACCCCTGCCAATTAAATATTTATTAAACTATGGAACACGGTCAGTCAAGAATTTTTTTTTCTGTGCTCAAACAATCCATTAATCTCTGGGAGTTAACTATTAGAATAGGTTTTTTTTAAGGGTTGAGGACAATGCTATACATAAAAATGGCCTTTTGTCTTTTCATTTCCATAACATTTTTTTATTTTTTATTTTCATCCTCTACAATATCGTGTTGGCAGGAAGGATAGATGGATTGTCCAAGTTTTTGTTATTTGTCTTGGCTCCTATATTGCAAATCCTGTTTCTTTTGTGTCTACTCCGGAGGCCTCGCGGTCCTTCACGGCCGCGCGCACGTACACTGGGCTGCAAAATTTCAGTTCCTAGAGGGGGTCGCGGTGTCTGAGGCTCTCCACCCCTTCTCCCCCGCTTCTCTAGCACTCGCCCCGGCACCGATTGTTGACAAAGGGGCTGCGAAAAGCAGCACGAGCTTTGGCCCAAGCCGGGTTCTACAAAGGTTGTGTCTAGGCTACATAATTTCCTTTTCCTTTAAACTGGAGCGATCTGGACGGGGAGCTGGAATTCAGCGCCTTGGATACTGTAAGTTACAATGAATCGCTTTGTGTCGGTAGCAGATTTGATTTAACTAGCCATACCTCTGTTGGGTCTATTCCCTCCTTCCTCCCCACGTTACCCCGTGTGATCCGTTATCATATGATATTCATTTCTGTGGTTAACTAGGGTCATATTATGACAGCTTCTCTCTGTCTTTGTGCCTTTGTGTGTGTCCCCTCCGCGCGCCGCCGGAAGGTGTGGCCGAGGTGATTTGGTAATTGTGGTCGGACCGCAGCCCCCTCTGTGCGTGAGGTGGACAATCCCTCTTCATCGAAACCACGACCACCATCATCCAATACCATCGTCTACGGATCAGGTCGGAATGGGTCAGTCAATTTGATTGAAAGTGGGCTGAAACAAGACTTCCAGGAGGAGGGTCCAGAAGGGAATGGTGTGAGTTAAAAACGAGCAAGCAATCTGGATCTGACCGGGGACCCGTCATTCCCCCGGAGCCTCCGCGGCCCCAAGCCGCGTCCCGAGCCCTCCAAGATGGGGAAGTGCGACGGGAGATGCACATTGGTAGTGATATGCTCGCTGCAGTTGGTGAGTGCGTGTGCGCAAGCGTGTGTGTGTGTGTGTGTGTGTGTGTGTGTGTGTGTGTGTGTGTGTGTGTGATCAATACCCTATTTTATTTGAACAAACCTATTTACAGATTTAACCCAAGGATGTGACCTTTCCTGAATTATTAGACATGTATGCCTTCTTGATCATTCTCTCTTTGCTGACCCATCCCTAAATTCTAGTTTGCCCCTGATGTTTTTTTTTTAAAGTTATATGCGATTACCCTTTTGCATTCAAACTTGTATAATAATATTTCAGAAAATCTTTTGAACTGCCAGCTGCTAGTGTGGCATCCTGTTAACCCAGAACCAGGGATGTGTGGTGTGGAGAAGGGCTTTAGAAGGCTTTGTGCATGCCTGTGGAGAAAACCGAGAAATTCAGTCTGAATTCTAGGATAAACATGGGAACAGGAACAAGCCAGCCTTTAAAAGAAACAATGGTGAAGACCAAGGAATGTGTTATAGATATATAGGTATTATAATCATCTATAACACACTCCTTGTGGAAGATGACAAATCACTCTTCTTTCTTCCCTCTTCAATCTGTTCATAGCTACTCTACTATTATAGGATATTTGGTTTGACATTTGTTTATTGAGGAGAATTGATCATAAATCAATTATTATTATTTTATTGCTGTCTTATATTGAATGATATTTATGTGATGTATTTTACTTTGTGTCAGTGTTTCAGAACATTTGGTATATGTGGTAACAGGAGTAGATATTTCAACCATGATATAATTAGCTGCCATGGGAATGAGTATATCTCATACAGAGAATGATTTATGTTTTTTAGATATTAACAGGAGCTTTGTAGAATGTGGTCCAGGCCATAGAGTCCCGTTAGTTTGGGGAGTTTTATTTTGGTGTGAGGTAGGGGTCCCTCTTTCACAGTGACTGGGCTGGTGCTCAAGGCAGTTACCATGGAAACAACTGCGGCAGACCAGTGTATGTGTGTCCCAGCTTGTGTGTGTGTGTGTGTGTGTGTGTGTGTGTGTGTGTGTGTGTGTGTGTGTGTGTGTGTGTGAATCTGGGATTCCTTGATCTGGTGCTCTGTTTGCTTTGTTTGTTTGTGTATGTGTGTGTGAGTCTGTATGTGTGTTTGTTGGATGGGTGAGTGGACCTTTATGTAAATCTCCGTTACACATGGCATTGTGTACAATCAATGTATGACAACCACACCCCTGTCCACTAGGTGGCAGCGCTCCAGAGACAGGTATTTGATTTCCTGGGCTATCAGTGGGCTCCCATTCTTGCCAACTTTCTGCACATCATGGCCGTCATCCTGGGGCTCTTTGGCACTGTGCAGTTCCGCTCCAGATACCTCATTCTGGTAAGTGTACATGGGTCGATCACTCACTCACTCACTCACTCACTCACTCACTCACTCACTTACTCATGCACTTCTCTTTGTGATTTTCTGGGTTTCAGTATGCAGTATGGCTTGTGCTATGGGTGGGCTGGAACTCCTTTATTATCTGTTTCTACCTGGAGGTTGGACACCTGTCTCAGGTAAGGTCCAAAGTTCTTCTGTGTGCCTGTGGTACACAGACACACTCAGGTTGACTATCTGTTTAATGTTGACGTATTTTGATGTGTGCCTGTTCATTGTGTTTTCTTAGGATAGGGACTTCTTGATGACATTTAATACATCACTTCATCGCTCCTGGTGGATGGAGCATGGTCCTGGTTGCCTGGTAACACCAGTGTTGGACTCTCGCATCGCCCCTGATGCCCCTGACGACCACCATGTCATCACTGTCTCTGGGTGTCTTCTAGACTACCAGTATATTGAGGTGCTGAGTTCAGCTCTTCAGGTTCTATTGGCTGTGAGTAACTCTTTCACTCACATTTGCAGACGCTCTCTCATTCATTTACTCTCTCTCTCTCTCTCTCTCTCTCTCTCTCTCTCACACTCACACACACACACACACACACTCTCTCACTAAATTGCACTCTATTTTTCTCTCTATTTTTTTCTTCCTTAATTTCACAAAGACCACAGATGCACACAAACACTTGAATCAGGAACAAAGCCATCACTGACAGTATTTTTCTTTTCCCTTTCATCTCTTAGCTCTTTGGCTTTGTTTATGCCTGCTACGTGAGCAAAGTCTTCCAGGATGATGAGGATAGCTGTGAGTGTTTTTATCAATTTTGTGGTTTGTGCTTGTTTTTGTCATATTTCACTTTGGGAATTGGCGCATCCATCAATTTCAATGTACCTTCTGTTGGAGCATTGTTTTGTATGGCAATGTTCCGTCTATCACAGTACAGTACCGTCTGTTCCTGTCAGTCCTTAGAATAATGTTATCAACATGAGTGTTAAACGTCTGCCTTGACGTTTCCCTATTTCCACCTTAGATTTGCCTCTATGCCCGAAAGCACTGTAGCACTGAGAAGCCAGAGTTTCCACTCCCAATATTGCTGAAAGGTGCTTTTATACAAATACACAAGGCTGATGTAAAGAAAATTCTCCAGAGGTCCCATTACGGTTCTGAAGCGGCCTAATGTAAAAATGAAAAGTGTAAACTGACAGCAGATTGTCAGAAAATGTATTTCAGCTCGTTGTTGTGGGCGTGGAAGAGCCTCTGAATGTTTAATCTTTCAAAGACTTATTTTTGGTATTTTTTCAGTTGATTTCATTGGGGGGTTTGAATCGTATGGTTACCAGCCTCCTCAGAAGACCTCTCACCTGCAGCTTCAGCCTCTATACACGTATGTTACACCATCACAAATAGCACACAGCTTATAAAATCAAAACCTGACTTCAAATCCTCACTGCTCTTTCTCTCTCCCGCTGGATCCCAGGGCTGGGTAGGTGATGCCAGCGCCCCCATCAGGCCAAACCCTGGCGTTGGCAGTGTGGATGGAGCCGGGCCACCCTGAGAACACTCACTCTGTGTCACAGTTCAACTGAATAATGGACTCACCAAATCTAGAGGGAGAGATGTGTGTGTATGCTGTATGTGTGTGTGTGTATCTGTGTGCCTACGCATGAGCTAGAAAGAGAGAACCTAGACTAGAATGTACAGACTTCAGGGGGGAACCCGCCTGGCGCAGAGTAAAGATGGGGTCACCTGTAGAGGAGATCTTTGGAAATGGCGCACGGAAAACACTTCCTCAAAAAGCACCCTACACCTCACTTAACCGGCTCTCTACACTCCCACAAATGTGTGTGTTCATGTGCGTGTGTGTGTGTGTGTGTGTGTGTGTGTGTGTGTGTGTGTGTGTGTGTTGACATCTCCGGGTGTAGTTGGTACGCAGTGGATGAACCACAGAACTCTAACGCAAGGTGCCTCTGTGTCTTTGGAGTCAGTAGGCACTGCTCTTCATGTTGTCGTTTTAGATTGTGATGATGTCCTACTAGAGCAGTCTTACAATTCCCAATCCCAAATCCGTCCTATCCAATTAACTCCGTAGTTCTGTTGTCCAGGTCTATTGAACAAGCCTTTGGATGTTGTTAGCTTCTTTTATAATACATTACCAACATGTTGATCATAGCTATCGATTTTGTTAGTGGTAGGTTTCAACTGAAGTATTATCATGACAACAGCCATATCTTGGTATTCCAGAACAGTTTGTAAATCTCACCATGGGTGTTTCCGTGGCCTGCAATAAGGATACATTTGGGATTGGGCTTTAATGTTTTAAAGGGGAAGACAGTGGAGAGTCTGTGCATGTAAGTAACCAGTCGATGATTGTTTTGTTGGTTTAATTTAGACTATAGGTTGGCTTAAAAGGGTTGCGCGTGGAAAAGAGGCACACTTTAGGGTTATCCTTCCTACCTGTGTTTCTGCTTTTCAGAAACAAAAGAGGCTCGGTCTTAAGCATATTAGACTTATCTCCACTCCCTTCCAATACCTTGATATTTCTTACACTGCTTTCCTTAATGCCGACTCTCTAAAGAGAAAAAATAAATAACAAACGTTTTCTATCCATACCACATTTCATGGAGGGAGGAGAGAAGGGTGGAAATGAGAGGGACAGGTAGGAAAGAGGGATGGATCTACGTTAGGGCATATAGGGGAATGTTTTAAAAAAATAAAATAAAACACTTTTGAAATTAAAACATCTGTCCTTTTTTTGTTGTGCATGCCACTCCACCCACACTCAGTTACAGTTATTTAAATACCCTATACTACTACCAAGCTAAGCTTCTAAATAATAATAAAAAATAATTGTGAATCATACAAATTAGTGATTTCATGTGCTGGTTTCAAGTGTTTATCAGAGCATCTCGTAAGCCTATGTTTTCTTCTTTTACTGTCACGTTCCAAGTCTGGGTAGCCTATTTGTTGACAGGCCACGCTCTATTTTCACACCAGCCATTTACATTACAGCGCTCTAACAGAGCATCCAGCCAGCTCTGTGACAGTGGCGCAGTACGTTGCCATGTTGTCTTGGACATCATCCCTGTTAGCTGAGTCGCACATTCTGTAGCCTACTTAGAAGAGTATCTGTAGGCCTATGTGAAAATTCACTGACATTTTTACATTTACATTATTTTTGTTGAATGTAGCTAGTTCAATGACAACTTAGATCAAAGGTGTACATGCTCGTGTGTTGTATGTAAGATATTGAAATACTTTGTTGCATAAGACAACAACTGCCCACCCACATACCGGCTACCTAACAAAGGGACTTGCGACCCTCCCCTCATCTCCCAGTTGGCGCAATGAACCGCACGCTCGGTGTCTTTCGTTCCCATCATGCAGCGCTTTCGCCTGCTCCAGTCGAGCCGCCATGTTGTCGGAGTAAAAGCCTAGAATTCGGAGAGAAGCTGGGGCTGAAATCTACGACCATCCACCCTCTCCGCCTGTAAGTACTGCTGTATTCTGATTGTCGAGATCACATAACTCCAGTTTCTCACAAATCTATCAGAATATTGGTTAGATCAGGCTTGAAGTGAGGTTCAGGGAGGTATTTTAAGGCAGTTCTTCCGCCTCCCCTCTTCTGCTCCTTCCTACTAGTACCGTTGCCAGTCTTCCGCTCCAGACAGCTAAGGCCTTTGTTAGCATCCGCGTCACGGATACCTGTAGAGCCGCAAGCACCGGAGGCTCGACTCGATCACTGTGTCACCTAGTACCGGTGAAGTGTAGTAATTACATTGCCTAATTATTTTAGTGTCGTGCCCGTGTTTGCTGCGACTTGACCGAAGCAGCCGTCGGCGGTGGGAGGCCGTTTATAGTTGACAGACATGGGCAACGAACCCACCATTGCAGCCCAGACTGACAGTCAAGTAGCAAAGCCTGGTACACGTAATGTTGGATGGCTTGGTACCTGTCAAATAATAAAACGAGCAGTTCATCTTGTCATTATTAGTTTTGGTTTAGCCATTACTCGTGTCTACCTTCTTTGAACGACTGCTGCAGGACTTTGACTCAACAAGAACTGTTTGCAATGTTGCTTTAGCTAGCCACTGAGCTCAGTCTTGGACTCCGCATATGTTGTCACACCCCGGTGGCCGGTTTGCGGGGTATTGATTCGCGGTATTGAATAATGATTAACTAAGATATAGGCAACGACGCATATTTCCGGGTGGTGGACATGTAACAACGCAGGAACGCTTCGCCTTCGGTTAGAGATAAGGCCAAAGTACATGGGGGATTTCCGGGTAGTGTAACCAAGTAGACTGGCCTGTTTTGCTATGCTTTTTTTGGCCTATTTTGCTACGAAATACTGGATTGTAGTGATTGACGTTATTATGAGTTAAGTAGACTGGACATTATCTCATGGGGAATTGATTGAACCGTAATATGTAGTATTTGTCTGACTCCTGTTTCCCCCGAAAGCCTTTGTTGGAGTGAATGCACTTCTATTGCAGTCTCTTGGTTATGGTTGCAGCAGTTGGAAGAGCTTAATGTGGTTGATGGATAGCGCCAATGTGTGATAATGCTTACCTCTCTTACCTCCCATTCTCTGAAAAATAAATCTGAAATCTTGAGCTGTCATTACCCTAATAACATGTCTGAGGTTGTTGCATTACAATGAAAACATTGTCATTGTGCCTTTAATTTAATAGGATTTATGTTTACATTGCACATTTTCTTCCTCTCAAGTAGAAAAACAAATGCTGGGCCATTTAGTAATGCATTGTTTATTGTGGAATGTAGGCTCAAAGTGAACCAGAATAGATTTATTGGATTTGCCTAGTTTCCCCTTTAATTTTACATTGAGAATCTATGTCTTTATCTTGGAAGAGGCTGCACCCCCCCAAAGAAAAAAACCTAAATCATCATATACATGATTTCCTGTTTAATTGTGATTTTTAATTACATTGTCACAACAAACTTCTCAAGTTTGTTAAACATTAACACCAGCTGGTAAGATACAAGGGTGAATCAAGTTTTTTTTCTTTTCAATTCCAGCAACTATCAGTGAAACTGGTGAAAGAGTTTCCCTATCTTAGACTTATCATTTTTCAGTTGTTCTGGTCTACTGTCTGCAGGGCTGCGTAGACGGACTGTTAAATCAGTGATTCCTGTGGAAGTAAGCTGTGGGTCTGGGGGGTGGGGCCGGGGCTTTGTGGAGGCACATCTTGAGAGCCTGTATACAGACATTATTCTTCTAAATTAAATTAACTTAAATGATAGTGTCCACTTAGGGGGATTGTATAAATTGTATAGCAAGTACACCATTATGAATTTGCCCGGCTACTTTATGGATTTTAACTATACCATGCTGACCAGTATAACCTGGCGGAAAGAAGAATATTCGGAGTCAGTCATCGAGCAGAAAACTATAATCTGCATATTATGTCGGACGGCAGTGGTTGCAAAGGGTGGAATTACAAGCAATCTTATCTATCGCCTCAAATCAAAACACTTTCTGGAATATGACACGTGCAAAAATAATGTGTCCTCCGCAAACGTCAAGTGAATCGTCAAGCAGTGGTGGGAGGAAAAAAAAGCTAGCCCCGCAAACCAGACATCACTTTCTCGGGTGTCTTCCAAAGGCTGGCGTTCTATGTGTAAGGACATAGTTCCCTTTCAAACAGTTGATGGAAAAGGCTTTGAAGACATGGTCAAAGCACTGGATTCAAGATAGTTTTCTAATTTCACTTTGTGCAAAGTGACTGCCAGTACCTTCACAGTACCTTAGTACAGGCGTGCCCTGCCAACGGGTGCCAACCTCTTGTGACTATCTTTTTTTAATGAATGGAATCAGATTGTTGTGTGTGATTTTGGAATATGACAAGTATACTAAGTTTGTTATTGCATATACTTGTGAATTATATTGCAATTAGAATGGATGTTTTATTGATTTTTATCATTTCATATTGTCTAGGCTACCTATCGAATCGGTTGACCGTTGAGCTGAGATCTGAGAGGCCGCTGAGGACCGAGCTCAATTTATTGTTACATTTTATTTCTATTCCAGGGTGAGGTACCGAACTCGGTACTAAGCGTACTACAGAGTACCGGTTCAAGTAAAATCAATCGGTGCCAAGTTTTGGTCAGTGCACTGGCTAGCTAGCTGAAAGCGTGGTAACACAGTTAGTCAGAAGGCAGAAATTACAGTAAAGTGTAGGATTCAGTGTACTTTAGAATGCTAGCAACACCACAAATTAAGTTAATTGAAAAGAATGTTGGTTAAGTCTGTTAAGGGCTTGCGCGAAGCTTGCGTTTGAAATCACAAAGCGGCACCGACTACTATTGCCTAGTTCATTACTAGACGATAAGATAACAAGCTGAACTTACGGGACAACTGGGTGCGCCGTATACATTCGTTTGTAAGAGGAGTGAGGCACATTGAGACGGCACTACTAGATTGTGGGAGGGTTTGTTTGGATTTTGTCTTGCTTACAACAATAAACATGTAGGTGCCGTCTCTATATTCAACTAGCTAGCTAGTATCACGATCGATGCTGTGCTTTGGTCGGTGACACAACTATGTAGCCAATGTGATACCCTTTTGATGGGTTGCTAAATTACTTTAGTAGAACTCGTGTGCGTGATCCTACGAACGGCAAGACAAAAATTGTGCATAGGCCTACTGTGAAGATAAACATACGTTTTGGAACAGTTCCTGCTATCTGCCAACCCTTCTAATACTAAAAGCCCAGTAGTTTATGAACCCTTTGCGGCAGAAGTTCAACACTTTGCCCCGACATACAGACATCTTGTTCAGTGAATTTCCAAAGTTAACTGACCTAGGAAATTATTGATTTATTTTATTTGTGAAATTTTAAAGATGAAACGATGCATGACACGTCTAGTCAGTGTATGTTTTATGAGTGACAAATACCTATTGTTGCCTATTTATAAATAAGTATAATTGCCTCAACACAAAAAAATTTACATACCTTAATAAATTACGTGGTATTAGCTTTCAATAATATGACACACGACACTTACTTATTCAGTTATTGGTTGTTCAATTTAGGTAGCTATGTATTTTTAGATAAACATTTGAAAACAGAAACCTATTGCTAAGAAGTACTCTGTTCAGAAAGTAAGTATCGAAAAAAGGTACCGTTGGGTAGTGGTACTGACACCGATAGCGGTTCAAATGTAATGGGTACCCAGCCCTACTACTACAGGATTAAATCCTCTTTGCATAAAAAATGGCTACTTGTTTCTAATCACACTCTGTGTTATTTTGGTTATTTGAACAACCTGATATTTTAAATGAGAAGAACGCCAACATTCTCTCACGGTATAGTAAAAATATTGACCACTGGGAAATGAAGTAAAACCATGTCAAAGGTTTCTTCTTTTGTGCACGTTTATTCGCTGAATCTTATTTGTTGGTATTTTTTATCTCAATAGGCTGTGGTGGAATGAGCAGTGTGTGTGTGTTGAAGAGGAAAGCAGTGCTCTGGCAGGACTCGTACAGTCCCCACCTCAGAACTACATCTCCCAGCATGCCCGTGGTGCTGAGCAGCGGAGGACATGCCCCCCCAGCTGGGCAGACCCCCCAGGCCCCGCCCCCCAACCAGCAGGTAACCTACAGTTTACATGAACCTTTTGTTTATTTTACTTCCTAAAAATGTGCATCTATGTAGCAGATATGAGTTCGAAGGGCAGAAACTATTATTATTGGCCCAATAAGGGTGCTAAGCAAATCAATTACAGGAGGCAGAACCCATTTGACGCCCCAAGTGGGAGTCAACCATTAGCTAATAATGCTGCATCTGATACAGTGTTTGCACATCTTGTTCATCTTATTATTTTAAGCTTTCTTTGATATAAAAAGATAGGTGCCATGAGCCAGCTACCAACTTTATTTAATAACTTCAAATAACATTATTTGATGCTAGCTGCTTTAAGCTATATTGCGATTCGCTAGCATGGCTTTTGATCTCATTGCTTGATCTGCTCTGGGAACTGGCGAACAAGAAAACTGCCCTCAGAAGCATCAGTGTTGTGGAATTCAACTGTTCCCAAGGCAGATGTGACTGGCTGTGCTACTCAGACCAAGCGTATATCTTAATAATCTCTGCATCAGTGCAGCGTTAGCGCACCAGGCAAAACCCTACTAGCCAACTTCAATGCATCTAGCGTAAGCTAGTAGCTAACTTATTTTAGTTGGCTCGTTATTGAACTGTTGCACCTGACAGTCTTCATTTTGAAGAAAGTTCTAAAATAATAATTAAAGATGAATCTAATGGACACCAAGCAACAGCAGCTCTGGCATAGCTAGCAAATGTTTTCTCCCACTAAAAGTTCAAAATTTGCCCCGCCTCCTCTAATTTGATTGGTCCCCTCATTGAACCAATCGTAACAGAACAAAGTTCAAAAGGCAAAACTCCTATCTGCGTCTATGTATGACAGTCAGATTAAGGGTCAATAAAGCTGGAATGTTGCATAGACATTCGTCATATACCTACGATAGGCCGTGTGTGTCTCCGTGCTGCAGGGTGTGGCGGGTGCGGGGCGTTCACAGGATGATGCCATGGTAGACTACTTCTTCCAGCGGCAGCATGGAGAGCAGCCCGGCAAACATCGCTGGCCAACTGGTGACAACATCCACGACAGCCAGGTATGTGCGGATGTCTTGAGACCTACTGACGTCGCCTGTCGGTTTTATGTCACTCTGCCTTATCAGCTAACGTGTGTGTGTGTGTGTGTGTGTGTGTGTGTGTGTGCGCACACCATGTCACTTATGAGCGGTGTCTCCTTCTCTCCCTCCCACTAGGTGCGCTCAATGGATGAGCTGAATCATGACTTCCAGGCTCTAGCTTTGGAGGGGCGTGCCATGGGGGAGGTGAGGCCTTTCACATTCTCTGTGCTTGAAACCTTTGTGCAGCTTTAAGTTGTGCTGGGCAAGTATTAAAAAATAAAGTCTTAAAATTGTTTTAGAGATCAAATGTATATGTTGCAGTATGTATGGCCATCAGTAGAAATTCCCGGGAATGAGCATTAACATTAAAAGGATCTGTGAGCAGCATATAGGACATTATAATTCCCTATTTTTCCACTTGTTATGTCAATGACAACAGAAAAAAGTGGTTGATTTCTGCTCCGTTATCTCTGAATAGAAAATTAACCCTACCCTGACATGGTCCATCCTCAAATTCAATTCACCCCTTTCTACCTCTACCACCCCCTCTCTCTCCTTCTCTCCGCCCCCCACCCCTCTGTCTTTGTAGCAGCTCCTGACAGGAAAGAAGTTCTGGGAGACCGATGACTCTGGGAAAGATGGACCTAAAGGGATCTTTCTGGACCAGTGGCGGGACAGCGCCTGGGGGGCTTCAGGTCTGCCTTTAGTCATGCTGCAGGATGTTTGGGCGATTGCCATTTTTACACTGTCACACAGTTTAAAGTGTAATGTGTAGGGATGTGCGTGAATAGTCGACTAGGCGGTTAAACATTGCTGCCCATGCTTGTCGGCACCAGAAATACTAGTCGGTTGAACGTAATATTATATTTATGTGCTCATTTAAATTACACATTGACATAACTTGCACTGAAATGTTTGTCTTCCTAGTCAGATGCTGCTATTTCAAAAACGAACATCCGTTACTAAAGTTAACAGTGCTGGACAAAAAAAAATAAGAGGAAAAAAAACTAAGCACATCAAACTGTTCGCCCGGCAAGTTAAACCAGCGAGGAGGAAAGTGGGACAAAGAAAGATGACATCACGTAAATCCAGCGTACTTTGGCAGTGTTCTGATCGTCTGTTGGAATGAGGGAATACGGTTGTATTGTGGGCTGTGTCAGAATTAACTGGCATGCATAGTCACTAGACCGGAGCAATGCGTAACCACATTCAGCATGTAGGCATGTGGACATTAACCTGCAAATAGAGCAGGCTGCTAGTTCCAGCCAAACTTTGCACACACATCATTACATTGTTTACCGCCCCAATCTGCAGACGCTATGATTACGCTAACTCTACTCATTCAATGTTGACAGCCACGCATTGGAATATGCTGTTGATCTATATAAAAATGTAATCACATTTCAAATGTCAATATTCCACCTAAGTAATGTCTTCAGTGTAGGGTTGTTTTCGACACAGTATCAAAACAACGTAGCGCTGTCTTTCAGCTTGTCACATTATCTTTTTGTCCACTCCCTCGAGCTAGGTTAGATTGAGCGTTCAAAATATACTGCGTATATTGCTGCGTAAATTGAAGAATCATGGAGGGGTAAACGACAGTGAAAATTTGAAATAAGATATATATTTTTGTTTGTTTATGTATTGCAGTTCATTGGCATTATACATTAAAGAGATTTTATATATTTAATTAAATGTTTGTTCTTCATGGTTTAGGTCCCCCCCCCCCCCCTAATTTTAGACTAGTAGACGAGTCTAAATTAAAATTTCAGTTTAAACGTCAGGGAAATTAGTCGTTAGGAACATCCCTAGTAATGTGATACACATTAAAAGGTCGCTTGGTCGTGTGTGTGTGTGTGTGTGTGTGTGTGTGTGTGTGTGTGTGTGTGTGTGTCTGGTAGCAATGTCCTAAAATGCCCTTTTATGCCCCCCAGATCACTCGGTGTCTCAGCCAATCATGGTGTCTCGCCGACCAGGGCAAGGTTTCCATGGTGGCGGAGAGGTCGGGGTAGGATCAGTGATGTCACCACGTTCAGAGAGCGGAGGGCTGGGGGTCAGCATGGTCGAGTATGTTCTCTCCTCCTCCCCGGCTGACAAACTGGACTCCTGCCTCCGCAAAGGACCATACGTAAGTACATCATCAGGCCCTCACTTTGTTAGAATTGACCTGTCACTCAGTCGACCACTTCAAGTAAAACGCTTAGGAAAGGAAGGAGCGTCATGATCACGACTTGAGTTGATGATAGTCATTATAATAGTTGTGATTAACTATTTAGTTGTCTGTCTTCTTTTAAGTTACTCTTATAGCACAAGCCTAATAGTAGTGTAATAATAGGCACATGTACTTAGTAAAGAGGCATTTATTGAACATAAGCGGAAAGTTTGGAAAATTAAAAAAATAATTTGGACAGCGCACGAACATTGCGTAGTGTGAGTTTTGCCCCACTGAAGGTGGTGTGAGCGGCTCTCTCTGATCACCACCTAACCTAGAGTACAAAGCGTGAAAAGGAGACAAAGCCGGCCGCCAGTATAAAAAAACAATCGTATATACATATTTTTACAAAAGGCTTTATAGACATATTTCTACTCGAAAGGGTCTTTGGTGTGTTTGTAATAGATTTTGTGGTGGTGGAGCGGGAATGCTGGCATGATGGAAAAACGGCTAAATTCCATGTTTCTAACATTGACAATTTAGAAAAATTATATAAAAAAAATGACTGCGACCATGTACAACTGTGACAGCTCTAGGTCTACAAACTATTACACTTTTCTGTTTAAGACTTCTTTGTCTAAGTAAACTCTCCATCCTGCGTTATACTGATGAGATGGTGTCACTGTAACACCCCACTGCGGTCGGTCTGTCGGTTAGCTTCACCAGTCTATTGCTCTGTTTCCTGTCCTGTCCTTTCCAGGGTCCGGGCCATGGGGAGGGCGAGGAGGAGAAGCGGGAGAAACCCAAGGCGGTGTTTGAGGGAGAGAAGCTGAAAGAACTGACCGAGGGCGACTGCGACGTCATCAGTGACGTCATCAACCCCAACGGTCTGCCGGTGCAGAACGGCCTCGACGTGGACGTCAAGGAGTACGGGTAAGTAGAGCACCAGGCCTCTGGTTCACTTAAATGTCAGAAATCCTTCATCTAGTTTTTGTTTTATATATTTTTTGGGAATTGGAAGTAAGCATTCCCTCTCTTCCTCCAGTCGTCCCCAAGGTAACATGACAGCCCCTGGGCCGGAGACGGACCACCTCCTCGGCGGCCCGGTGGGAGTTGGGGGGGAGGGCATGGCCTCCATGGGGGGCGGTGTGGGTCCCAAACCCCAGGAGGACTTCTCCAACGTGGAGCAAGGCGGTGTAACTATGGACCCCATGGAGTCTGTGATGGAGCCTCTGCAGTTTGACTACAACTCCCAGATGCCCATGGACTCTAACCCTGCAGTGGGCTTGTTTGACTACACCAACCAGCAGCAGGTGTGTCACCCTGCACATATGGTGAATATTTTGGATAATTATTCATAACACTATGATAAGTGTGCTCTTACCACAGTTTATGGGCAACCATGACTGTCTTTTGAAGGTGTTGGAGACGCTTCAAACTGGGTGTGTGTGTACGTGTGTATGCAACGACAATTCAATAGCTCTTTATTAGACGGCATTCCGTTTCCCCTCCCAGCATGTGTGTGACGCCTACCTCTGTGTGTTTGTAGCTGTTTCAGAGGCCCAATGCCCTGGCGGTGCAGCAGTTGACAGCGGCCCAGCAGCAGCAGTATGCCCTTGCAGCAGCACAGCAGTCTCACATTGGTGAGTGGCGTGAGTGAGAACACTACCGGTATTTCAATGTCCATAAGCCTGCGTCAAATTATTGTATCCGTTTTGAATGCTCTACGAGTATTTCCAGTATGTTACTGGCCCATTCCTCTGCCTATATAATTAGCTAAACTTAATTTTCATAGTCCTCTTTCTACTATATTATATTACAGATTTGCAAGGTACTTTGTGTCTCTTAGATGCTTAAGTGGTTTTGACATGCGCTTGAAAAATCTGAAACTTGTTTGGCTATATTTCCTATGTCTACATTGCCGGATCTTTACTCTTTGTCAACCTTTTCCTCTGTTTTATTGGTCAGGTCTGGCTCCAGCTTTTGTTCCCAACCCTTACATAATCAGTGCCGCCCCACCAGGGACTGACCCCTACGCAGCGGGACTGGCAGCTGCTGCCACACTGGGTAACATCAAAAAGCTATAGTGATAACTCATTAAGAAAACAGCAATAAACGCATGGTTCTATGGTTTGAGAGGCTATCCAGAGTCTAAGGCGTGTGCATGTATGTGTGTGTGGGGGCAGGTCCAGCGGTGATGCCTCCCCAGTACTACGGCGTGACCCCGTGGGGCGTGTACCCTGCCAACCTCTTCCAGCAGCAGGCCGCTGCAGCCAACAACTCGGCCAACCAGCAAGCAGGAGGCCAAGGCCAGCAGAACCAACAGCAGGTCAGGCCGTTGGCAGCCTTCTCACACTGGCTTAAGCTGTCTTTCTACGGGGGGGGGGGTCGTGGTCGTGGTCGTCTTCTTGTTTTCTGCCCTGCATGTCAAAGCCTACTATGATAGGCTTGCTTGAAACAGCGGGCGACAATTGCCTCCACCTGCTGTTTGTAATTGACACACTCGTCCTCTCCGCACACAACTTCCACGGTTTCTAGGTGATGCGGGCAGGAGGCAACCAGCGACCTTTGACCCCCAGCCAGGGTCAACAGGGTCAGCAAAACGACCAGCTGGTTGCAGCAGCTGCAGTCAACTCTGCCCTGGCCTTTGGACAGGGGCTGGCAGCCGGTGTTCCTGGTAAGTCATGGAACACGCATGTCATGTTGTTTTTCTTTGCCCGGAGAGGTAAACATGCGTTTACAATGCGAGTTCTTTCAACAACACGGTGCCCCCCTTTACTGTGTCCAGGCTACCCAGTGCTGGCTCCAGCGGCCTACTATGACCAGACGGGGGCGCTGGTGGTCAACACGGGCAGTCGCGGTGGCCCCGTCCGCTTAATGGCGCCTGCCTCTGTCATCATATCCCCGTCGGCAGCTCAAGCAGGTAACGTTATTTTTTCTTACCTCTCCTACATATAGTGGAGACATCCTTACTATGTGGGTCTATACACCACGAACACCTTTTTGTTTGGTATAGCAACGGGTCTCCTGAATTGCCCTTTCCTAATGTAATGGTATGATTGTATGTATCCAGTCTCATGTTCTCCCTCTCCTTCTGCTCATCTCTCCAGTCGCGGCAGCAGCAGCGTCCGCAGGCGGGGCCAACGCCGGCCTCGGAGGCGGGGCCAACGGTCCGTTCCGTGCCATGACTTCCCAGCAGCCCCAGCAGCAGGGCGGGGGTGCTCTAGGAGGAAGCTCCTTTTACGGCTCCTCCTCCCTCAGCTCCTCCTCTCAGAGCTCCTCCCTCTTCTCTCAGGGCTCCGCCCAGCAGGGCCCTGGCTCCGCCTCCCTAGGGTTTGGCCAGGCGGGCTCCTCTTCCCTGGGGGCCACCCTCGGGGCTCTCGGAGGCTTCGGTACTGCAGGTGGGTGTGGCACATGGGTCCAGACTTCTTACCTTTTTCCTCTATCAGCTGGCACACCTTCACCGCTGTGGTTTTGTTTGCATGCTTGCCTTGAAGTGGTTTGATGATCTCCATAACCTTTGTTATTTAGTAAGGGCCCATGGAGGAACACATTTGTAGCAGTATTCTTTCTTTTTTGAAGCTCTGAATGAATGCTGCGGTGCGTACAGATCTCTCAAGTGGGCTCGTTATTACTGTGTGTCTCCCTCTAGTGGCCAACTCCAGTGGTGGTAGTGGCTCCAGACGTGATTCTCTGACTGGCAGCAGTGACCTGTACAAGCGCACGCCCTCCAGTCTCACCCCGATTGGCCACGGAGGCTTCTACAACGGAGCCCTGGGCTTCAGCTCCTCCCCTGGTCCAGTGGGCATGCCCCTCCCAAACCAAGGCCCCTCCCACTCCCTCACCCCCCCGCCCTCTTTGTCCAACCACAGCTCCTCGTCCAACTTGAACCTCGGTGAGTCTGTATTCTGGGATAACCTCACCTGGACTCTGCAACCAACCAATGCATCAGTCGAGCACCTTGATTCGTTCAGCCATTCAGGCCCTTGTTGTCCTGTGCAGGCAGGGTGATATTTGATCGGCGATTACCACGTAGGCCAGGGAGGTCTTTGCAGGCTTAGAGGAGCTTATGATCCTATCATGTTTCCCTGCTCGCTTAAGGAGGCCTCACCAACGGCAGTGGGCGTTTCATCTCCGCTGCCCCGGGGGCGGAGGCCAAGTACCGCAGCGCCGCCAGCTCCGGCTCCTCCCTGTTCTCGCCCAGCAGCCAACTGTTTCCGTCGTCACGGCTACGCTACGGCATGTCCGACGTGATGCCGTCCGGCCGCAGTCGCCTGCTGGAGGACTTCCGGAACAACCGCTACCCCAACCTGCAGCTGAGGGAGATCGCCGGACACATCATGGAGTTCAGCCAGGACCAGCACGGCAGCAGGTAGACACCGGGAGGGGGCTGCACCTTAATCAAACACACACTCACACACACACACACACACACACACACGGAGAACCCTGGCTGGAAAACAGTGGTGTACACACTGTAGCCAGGCTATCTAGATGCTTCATCTTCGCCTTGAGCCACAGTACTAGCGGGCAGAAAGCCTGGGCCATGCTATGTGCAATTTGAGATAAGAAGAAACCTCGTAGGAGACTGCTCCTTTGTTCTGTTTCCACCCAGTTAGAATCATCAGGGTGTTGTTGAGGAGTAGAGGTCGGTGTCTCAGCGGTCATAAATGTTAGCAAACAAAAAACAATGTACAAATGAATTACCTTATAGTAGGGCTGTAGCCCGAGTCTCATGGCTAGGAAGTACTGTCCGCTTTCCCATTTTCATTCACGTCTTTGTTCTCTGTAGCACACTGGCAACGCCACTACTTCTTCTTTCAACAGTCTTTCTTTCGCAGTCTCAGAAACATAATGAAGTCCTAATGTAGACTGGACTTGCTACTTAGAGATGTCCTATGCTTTCTCACCTCTGTGTTCAGAGTAGTAGTAGTAGTGGTAGGACTGACCTGAGATCTGTCAGAGAACTGTTTTGGAACTAGGCCCTGGTTTGTGGGTCTGGCTGTCCGTCACGTCAACTAGAGGGCCTGGAAGAGAGCGCGCGACCAGAGTGCTCTATTAATATGCCATGACGTCTGGTCTGCGCACTCCAACCATTTTCTCTCGCTCTCCTCAACTTCCCTCGCCCTCTCCCCCTGACAGCTCTCCCCTCCTCCTTTCCCCACTCTCTGACCCCTTTAGCTTTCAACACCCTCCCCTCCCTCTTCCAAGTTCAAAGAAGTGGGTGCCAATCCCTCTTCCATTCTCTGGCTTTCATTTGTTTATTCATCCTTCTCTCTCTCTCTGAGTTTATCCAGCTGTTTAGTGGAGCTCCATGGACATCTCTCTCCTAGTGATTTAGTGATTTACGTTCCTTCTCTCTCTCTCTCTCTCTAGGTTCATCCAGTTGAAATTGGAGCGGGCCAGTTCAGCGGAGCGTCAGCTGGTCTTCAGTGAGATTCTGCAGGCAGCCTACCAGCTCATGGTCGACGTCTTTGGAAACTATGTGATTCAGAAGTTCTTTGAGGTGTGTGTGTGTGTGTGTGTGTGTGTGTGTGTGTGTGTGTGTGTGTGTGTGTGTGTGTGTGTGTGTGTGTGTGTGTGTGTGTGTGTGTGTGTGTGTGTGTGTGTGTGTGTGTGTGTCTGACAGGAATTCTGAGGAACTGATTCACCCATTTATGGTAGCGATGTCTGTGTGACTTTGGTGATCTGTCCGTTATTAACAAGACTATGCTCCCCGTGTGTGTGTGTAGTTTGGCAGCCTGGACCAGAAGCTGGCTCTGGCCGAGAGGATCCGTGGTCATGTCCTGTCCCTGGCCCTCCAGATGTATGGCTGCAGGGTCATCCAGAAGGCGCTGGAGTTCATCCCCTCAGACCAGCAAGTCATAGTACGTAACGCCCCTCCCTCTCTCTCTCTCTCTCTCTGTCTGTCTGTCTGGCTGGAGGACAGGGGAATTCTCTTTGGAAGACCTTTGGGGCTGAGCCAGACACTCGCATAATATTGACATAATGCATGACATGCCAAGAATTCAGGGCAAACGTATCAAGAAGTAGCCAGGGGCTGTGTGCTCAAATGGAGTTAGGCTGAGGCTCATGGACGGGAGGCATACAGAGTTTTGATGGATGGGAGGCTTGAGGAGGGATCTTTGTCCCAGTGGGGCAAGGCAACTGGTGGAACGTATCTAGTCCATCGTTTCCCTGACCTTTTCCAACCCACGGCACACTTGCATGAACGTATTTATTTTGTGGCACACCCCAGATGTAAAACTGGATCAAACTTAATACAAAATATTTTATTTATCTTTCCCAAATGTGACTTTCCCAAAAGTCAACGGCACACCGGACGATGTCTGACGGCACGGCACACTGGTTGGGAAACGCTGATCTAGTCGACCTGATCGGCGGACATTTTGGGAAGTGCTTGCCCGTTTTCTGGAACTCTGCCGTTTTGTTTCCCCGCAGAGCGAGATGGTGCGGGAGCTGGACGGCCACGTCCTGAAGTGTGTGAAGGATCAGAACGGGAACCACGTAGTGCAGAAGTGTATCGAGTGTGTGCAGCCCCACGCCCTGCACTTCATCATAGACGCCTTCAAGGGACAGGTAAGGGGGCGCCTCGCTTTCCTCCAACCCCCCCTCCCCTTCTCAAGACAATGCAATCAATCAATCCCTAAGGGTGAGGGGGAGGGGCACACTGCCATGCACGTGATTTAGGCCGCAGTGACAGGTACTCGCTCACCCACTAAAACCAACTTCCATCGCTGTCGCCCCTCGGGGTATCCCGTGTAGTTGCCGTAGCAACGGAAACCTGTGTCCCGCTGCAGCGGTCTTCTATCCACTGGCTAAATGTCAAATTAGGTGTGTGTGTGTGTGTGTGTGTGTGTGAGAGAGAGTGTGAGTGACAGAATACAGTGGGGCGTCTGCTTTGAAGCTCGGTCAGGATGTTCCGACAGAATGCTAAATCATCTATCTGAACAGCTCCAACCCAGCTTAGTAGAAATGAACGCGGGGTTAGACATGAAGGCACGTCCAGTTCACTGTTTGGGTGGGATCGACTGATTCACGACTCACCTTTTTTCTTGAAAACCTGCGAGGACATTTCCTATTGCCCCGCAGGTAGACCGGAACCAGATTTCTGTGTGTGTGTGTGTGTGTGTGTGTGTGTGTGTGACAGCATGTTTTTATGTCGACCTCCTTTAGGTGTTTGCTCTCTCCACCCACCCCTACGGCTGCCGAGTCATCCAGCGCATTCTAGAACACTGCCTTCCAGAACAGACCCTGCCTATACTAGAGGAACTACACCAACACACAGAGCAGCTGGTGCAGGTAAAGTGTACGCACGCGCGCGCACACACACACACACACACACAGTGTTATCTTAATACTGTGATAGATTGCTCCAAGTGTTGAGCTCTTTTGTAACTAAAGGTAGTCTAAATAACGGTATCTTTGTGATGCTCATCTGGTTGTTGTTGTTGTTGTTGTTGTTGTTTTGTGTGTGTGTGTGTGTGTGTGTGTGTGTAGGACCAGTATGGTAACTATGTGATTCAGCATGTGTTGGAGCACGGCCGAGCTGAGGATAAGAGCAAGATAGTCGCCGAGATCAGAGGGAACGTGCTGGGGCTCAGCCAACACAAGTTTGCCAGGTAAAAGGTTTCCCACACGCTCGCACCTTTCTCTCCCGAGTTTCAACTTGTCAGTCGGTGTCGTAACCCCTCTCTGACACACTCGCACTTTTCTCTGTCGAACTCCCCCCTCCCGCCGTCTCGTCACCAGCAACGTGGTGGAGAAGTGTGTGACCCACGCGTCGCGGGCGGAGCGGGCGGTGCTGATCGACGAGGTGTGCAGCCTGACGGAGGGTCCCCACAGTGCCTTATACACCATGATGAAGGACCAGTACGCCAACTACGTGGTGCAGAAGATGATTGACGTGGCCGAGCCCACCCAGCGCAAGATCGTCATGCACAAGGTTTGTCGTTCTCTAACGTAGGGAGGTGTGTGCGTGCGTGCGTGCGTGCGTGCGTGCGTGCGTGCGCGCGCACGCCTTCTTTCTGAGTGTTGGGGTTAGGTTCTAGGTCTCTCGGAATGTGGAGTCGAGCCAGTTAGGAAGCGCTACAGGCCTGCCAATTCTCTTGGACAGCAGTAGGATTCTGTCGCAACCTGTCAGTGAGTGGAGCAAGCTACTGGAAATAAAAGGGTAATCCTTCTGAGACAAGGGATTATATGTATCCAGCATATCAAGTTAGGAGTAAGTGTTGATTCTGGTCTGCAGATCCAGTCTCTGCACTAAGAGTGGGAGTGGATAAGGCTGAGATGACCCCAGATCAGCTCTGACAGAGGAGCCCTGAAAAAAATGATACTGCAACTAATCTCAGCCGCTGCTTCTGTCTTGTGTTCAGATCCGGCCTCACATCTCCACCCTGAGGAAGTACACGTACGGCAAACACATTCTGGCCAAGCTGGAGAAGTACTACATGAAGAACGGGGTGGACCTGGGCCCCCTCTGTGGCCCGCCCAACGGCATCATGTAAACCACACACCCTGCATCATATCTGCTACACCTTCCACCTTACCCTCTTAATGGTAATATCATGTTAACTACCCCACCGCGTCTCAGCCCTTTACCAAGGCATCGTGCCCCTGACTTTTGTTACCCCTGCCCGTCCTCCCCCCCACCCCGCTGCACTAGCTAAGGCTTCATCGGCCTCCCTACTCATCCCCACGGCAATCCTATGCGGCAGGGGCCTGCTGATACAGGAAGCCTTGGTTTAGTTCTCGCAGCCCCTTCCGTGTCTTAGATCTGCTTTGCCGTACCGGAGGGAAGGAAAGAGAGGAGGAGGAGTTGGTTAGATGCAGACCAACCTCGCATCACTGCACCACCCATCCTTCTTTTTGTGCTCTCTTCCTTTGTTTCAATGACCGTAGAAAAAAATAATTTCACTTTTTTTGCTACTGCTGCATACACCGCACACCCCCCCCCCCCCCCTTTCCCCTCCCAACAGGCTTCCCTACCACTATGAGAAGGATCGAGTATTTAATTTGTCTGACGTCACAGAATCATAGACACACGCCGTTGGCTAACCAGCAGACAGATCATTTAGCATGGGAGATTCGTTTCTGGTCTTGCTTCTATAAATATAACGTGTATACTTGGTGTAGACCTTTGCATATATATATATATAAATATATATATAAAACTTTGTAGTTTTTTCTGGTTTTTGATGTTGAATCTGTATCTATAATGTATCCTAGTAGTGACCACATACTTCTGACTGTATAATTGTACATTTGTAAACCCTTGTAATGTAAAAGTGCTTTACCACCCTTTTTGGTATGAGAAGAAAAGGAAAAAAAAACTCACTCTGAAAAAAAAATATCTTAGAAAAAAAAAAACCTGTGCATTTCAGTGTATATTCTCACCTCCTTGGTTGTGACATATGAGTTGTTGTATATTGTAAATTGTAATATCAATTTTTTGTTTTGAAAAGCCCTTTCTATACAGCGTAGTACTTGTACAAAGATCCGCCACGCTTGGTTTTATCTTTATCTTGTCACTGCTTAAATTAAGAGAACTCACCTCCCACTGATTTCCAATAGGACACATTCTGTTCGACTAGTGATGTCTTCTGCTTTACGTTGAAGGTTTTTTTGTTTTTTTAGATCTTTTATAGGAATTAATCCTCCCTCTTGCTAGTGTGTGTAGGGATTGGTTGGGAGGGAGTTTCAAGTCACTTTGACCCTTACACCTCCCCCCTCCCTCACTGTTTACAGAGGGGTAAAAAAAAAATATGGATTGTACATAGGAGACTCTTTGTGTTGTTTTTGGCATTTCTATAGTGCTGTAAGTGCTGTATCATACTGTCAATGTCCTTTTCAGTGAGAGGCAGCCCGCCATGATGCGGTGTACATTTGGAGCAGCCTTGTGTATATTTACTACGAGCACACCTGTAACCATATGTGTATAGTTAACAGAACCTGTGTATGCTTATTGCCTGGGCAACTATTTTTTGTAACTCCTGTTGTAGATTGTCTCTAAACAATTGTGTGATCTTTATTTTGAAACAACTGAACAAAAAAACTTTCAAAATGTAACTGTTGCCTCCTGTCTATTTATTCTCTAAAACAGTTTTTGTTGGTCTGCAACATGTCCACACACATACAATATGAGAACTTAAGTAGGCCTTAGGATTTTACTGGGGTTCTATAAAGAATGGTTAAAAAAACAAAGTTCTGTTATCTGTTCTGTTGAGACTCGTTAATAGAGAATGAGAATGTTAATATAAAGAAACTTCACATCAGCCTGTGCGGAGACGATGGAACAAGTGAAGTGAGAACAAAATGGCGGGAGCTACTGCCATTGAGTTAAATGGGGGTTTCCGACGGGGAACCTGCTGTTACCTGCCTATCCATCTTTTATAAAAAAAAAAAAAAATAATTGCACAGGATCATCCAGGTTGGCAATGTTTTTTGGAAAGAGGTCAATCGATCTAGAAGGAAAACGTTTTCAAGTAGCCGAGGGCGTCAGTTTGTGGTTTGTGCGCGCCTGTGGGTGTGACACTGATAGAAAGGGGGTGGGGGGCGGGGTGGTGTGTGCTGCGGGTGTCCGCACGGGCTGCAGGGGGCATCCTCGCTTTGCCTATAATGAAAGACCCCCTCCCTGCATCTCCATACACACAAACCCTCCTTCCAGACTCCCGGGCAAGTAGCGTCGCCATACGGAACATCCTGCTCTGAACCGAGAGGGGGAGGAGAGATAGTGTGCGTATATGGAGAGAGAGAGAGCGAGCTGAGGTCTGCGTCTCCCGATTGTAAATGTATCAGGTCTCGAGCACAAAACTCTACTATATAAAGAGAGACGCGACCTCACCGACTATTCTCCGTTCAAACGATCGCTTACTATTGGAAGCGCTCGGCCTGAGTCTTTAAGAACGGATTAAACACGCTAGTCGGATGTTAGAGCGGACGGACGGCGCGCTCTGAAGTTGGAGACTACCGATAACCAAGCGAAGCGCTTTTGTTTCCCCAATCAAGGCAGCATTGGGAGGCTGTGCTCCCCGATCATGAAGCTGCCGTGTTTATTGGCGCTTGCGGCGCTTGTCGCTCACACCGCATTGGTAAGCATGATAATATTGCTTTCTTTGTGTTCCAGTGTTGCGGGGAGCTCTTCTCGCCATGGGATTTTGGGAAAGCAAAAAAGGGCAAATAGTAAGCTAGTCAATGGGCATCCGTAAAGGCTTTGTGTGTGTGTGTTTGGCAGTCAAACACTGGTAGCTAGCCTGAGAGTTCTATAATCTTAGTTGATCGGTTCTAAATCTTGGAGCCAAGAGCCGAGCCTACGCGACCCACATATAGGCTACGGGTTATTGCGGCCCCCCCTGTCTTTGTGTCTCGGAGTAGGGGTTTAGTGTGGCACAGGCCTGCGTCCCCTCGAGTCCCGAAGTGTGTGTGCATGGCAGTAATTAGTGAGTATTCTCTAATTGAGCTTGATTACGGGTCTTTGGTCGATGTCCTGCTATGTGGTGTCTGCCTCACTAGCTCACATCCTGCCGGTAATTCGACTCAAGTCGTATTGCGGTGCGTTTAACGACTTCATTACCAGCGGGATGACGGGCATGGCGAGGGGTCGCGGTGCGGTTCCGCCGCCTCATCGGTTGACCCACAGTTAGAGACGATCTCCGAGCCGATGGCCGGGAGATTTAGGGGCTGTGTCCAGAGGGTTTGGGTGAAAGACCCCCGGCATCAATTTAAGTGGTGGTACGTGTTTGTGGCTTAGGGGTGGGGTAGCATAGGGATTCGCTATGCGATGTGCGAATGATGTCATCGGGAATCGCGAGTAGTGAAGCCTATCAGAAATGCGCTCCACAACGATGCGTTAGTTATGCACAGATGGATGCAGGTGCGTCTCCTGTTAGCTCAGGTAACCGCTAAACACACACATCGGCCTACACATTTGACAAGCTCACTAACCCCAGGGCCCAGCCATTCCATCATTGTGGGAGTGTGACACACACACATCAATGATTGAAACCTCTTTAAACTCCATCCAGCATCCAACTGACCATGTATGTATGTATGTTTGTGTCCTGGTTTAACAACCAATCCCCAGTAGAAGGATGTCTGTTTCTGTATTTCCGGTGATGGGAGGCTGTGACGTCATAGATCATGAAGTGTAAGTTTAGACGCAGCCTGATTTTCCCACAGACATCTGCTGTCCCAAAGGGAAAGTTTGTGAGTGTCATCTTTGTTGTGTGTGCCTGTACCCGCCTTCGCCTGTCTGTGTGGGCTTAGAAACGGTCTTTTCCATGCCAACTTCTTGTCCGAGGCCTGGGCTTCTGGAGGAGTGTGTGACATTGTGTGCGTACGTGTGTATTTGAAAGAAGTGGTGTGTTTTTGAGGATCATGTTAGCACCCCCCACCCCCACCACTACCACCAATTGGCAGACAAAGCCCCCCATAGAGTGAGAGAGGGCTGGTGGGAGGGAGCAAGAGAAGGAAAAAAAATAGAGTTTGCGAGGCGAATAGTGAGAGTGTGTGGAATGTGAGAGGCAATTTGACACAGGAAGTGGGTCCTTCTCACACTCTTTGAGGACAACGAGTCCCCTCACACACACACCCGTGCCCATACACAAACACACACACGCGCGTACACACACTCAGGTGTATACGTATACCCAGTAGCAGTGGTATTTCAGGGTTGGGCGGGGGGTTGCGGGTCACCTTCCTTTCATATCCAGCGAGCGGAGGAAATGAAGAGAATCTCTGTCCATGTGCAGAGCAGCGGTCACAGGGCCGACGTGGAGGTGAGTCTGAACACAGTCTGGGACTGGCTGGCAGCATAATGATAGGCTTCAGGCTGAAAAACAACCTTCAGCCCCTGCTCCAACCCCTGCCCCCCCCCCCCCCCCCCCCCCTCTCTCTCTCTCTCTCTCTCTCCGTGTTTATGTTCAGAAGGACCTCTGTAAGCTAAAACAACTTTTGCAACCCCCTCAAAATATTTTGTGCTGGCTCACATACAGCCCTATCTATGGTGGGTAGGAGGAGAGCCTGCTGAATAGTTGAGGAAAGGCGTCGTTCAGTCAGATCCACTTCATAGTTGCGGAACGCGGTGACTTCCCAGCGGAATGTGTACAAGTCATTCCATGTTTAAGAAGGTTCATATCTATCTGTGGTATCTAGATATTTTGCCGCCTTTTTTTTAGGAAGCACACCTAACATGGAGACACACACACCCACACCCAACACAAAGGCAACACTAGGAGCCTGCATTGAACAGTGGTTTTGTTGATTCAGTGAGTCAGAGGAAGACTCAGATCGCTTTAGGTGGGTAAAGACACTAGACTGGTTACACTGCTTTATAGATACAGCTCACGCACACACACACACACACACACACACACACACACACACACACACACACACACACACACACACACACACACACACACACACACACACAGAATCTCCCTTACAGTAATTGGGCAGCACTGCAGACATACTCGCATCTTATTCTCAGGAGGGCAGAGAGTAGAGGGGAGAGAGATGAACATCGAGTGTAGTAAGAGTAAGAGAAGAAAGAGAAAGAAAGAAAAAGGAAAGAGGCATTGCGGAAAGATAAAGATTGCAAATGAGAGCGGTACATAGATAAAAAGATAAGGAAGGAGGGGGAAAAGATGGCTGGCAGAACTGAGGGAGGTAAGTAATAAAGGAAAAGGATAAGATAAAAGCACACAGAGAGAGAGAGGGAGGTAAGTAGAAACCTAAGGTATGGACGGAGGGAGAGAAAGCGGGATAGCAGAGAGGAGGGCATGGAGGCTAAGAGAATAGGGGGAGGTGGAGGGGGTTTAAGGAATGGAAAAGAGGGATCACAAAAAAAGGGATTGTGGCCAGAGAAAGAGAGGGAGAGAGGAAGAGAGAGAGAGAGAGTCACGGGTGAATGGAGAGAGAGAGGGGCTAAAGGGAGGTGGGCAGAGGCCGATGGAGAGCGGGAGAGAGCGAGGGATGGATGGTTGGAGGGAGGCTGGAGAGGGGGAGGGAGGCTCGCGCTGCTCAGTCCCAGGAGACACTGCTCTACCTGCTCTCCATGGCCGTCGCCATGACAACCACTATGGCTGCTGCTGTCACAGCTTTATCTCTCTCTTTCTCTCTCTCTCTCTCTTTCTCTCTCACTTTCTGTCCCCCCTTCTCATTCACTCCCTTTCTCACTTCCTTCGTTTTCCGTTTTCCTTAATTTGAGCTGTCTCATTTTGGATTTGGTTTTTACCAGTGCATTATATTTCTCTCTCTCTCTCTGTTGCATTCTTAATGGTTATGCAGCGGTTGTGTGTGTGTGTGTGTGTGTGTGTGTGTGTGTGTGTGTGTGTGTGTGTGTGTGTGTGTGTGTGTGTGTGTGTTCAATTACAGGCCTCTAAATTAGAAAGCACCAGCAGCAGCACAGGCTCCAAAACCACAAAGCATTCTGGGATCTCTGTATTGGAACTTTGCTATAAATATAAACCCAGAAACGGGGCGCTTCCTTCCCACAAACAAACCTGTCTGTGTGTGTGAGAGATTCATGGGAGCTTTTCCAGTAGCAAACCAGCTGCTCAAATGTGTTCTCATATTCCCTCACATTCGGTATGTGTATGGCTGCGTGTGTTTTTCTGCTTAAATGACTGCAGCTCCTGCTTTCTCAGCCTCCCTGCCTGCCGCGTTGCCGTAACGACTGGTGTAATTAAGTTAACCAGGGGCCGGATGGGCGTGGTCGTACTCCCAGAAATCTGATCCCATCCTTGGGGAGTGATGGAATTTGGCTTCCTGGTGGACCAGTGATAAGACTGCACCCAAGGCTCTGATAGCAGGGAGTTCAAACAAGGAGGATTTGGCCTTCAAGTGACTTCAGCTAGCAGAGATGGACGGGCTTTGCTATGTCTGTTGGTTTGTGTGCGTGAGTGGGGGGATGTTCGTGTGTGTGTGTGTGTGTGTGTGTGTGTGTGTGTGTGTGTATGCGTGTACATGTGGTTGTGTGTATGTATATGTGTGTGTGTTTGTGTGTGTGTGTGTGTGTGTGTGTGTGTGTGTGTGTGTGTGTGTGTGTGTGTGTGTGTGTGTGTGAGTGTGTGTGTGTGTGCGTGTGCATGTGTGTGTGTGTTTTTTATCAACCATCTTGGTCATGGGGTTATTAGCAGAACACAGGGAGTGTATTTATAGATCAATGTTTCAGTAGGATAAAGGAGGGGTTTTCATAAGTGAGAGAGAGAGAGAGAGAGAGAGAGAGAGAGAGAGAGAGAGAGAAGGAGCAGGAGAGAGCACGAGCGAGAAAGTGTTCATGAGAACAGAGCAACATACACTGTGTGTGTGTGTGTGTGTGTGTGTGTGTGTGTGTGTGTGTGTGTGTGTGTGTGTGTGTGTGTGTGTGTGTGTGTGTGTGTGTGTGTGTGCGCACGTTTTAATAATTTAGCCAATGTCCCGACAGAGGAGTGAACGAGGTCAGGAGCTCTTTCTACAACGCTTTTCTCTCTCTCCGTCTTTACATGCCTCCCTCGCTCCAAACTTCCTTCCTTCCCCCTGTCGCCTTAAATGGTCTATGGCAATAAACAGGAAAATCCTAACAAAAGACTTCCCACAAAAAGTTGCTTACTGTCTAATTATAAGCAAAGCATGAAGAGGAAAATCGATCCAATTAAGAAGAGCTACTGAAACAGCAGTGGGTGGGTAGGTGGTTGTGTGTGTGTGTGTGGGTGGGTGGGTGGGTGTGTGGGTGTGTGTGTGTGTGTGTGTCTGTAAACCTTTGAACCCTAGTGCTTTAAACGGTTCCATCAAAGGCGCTTGCAGCAGTGAGAAAGCCACTGAGGCTAATGAGCTGTGTTTGTGAGTGGGAAAAAAAATGGAGAATATAAAGTGAGGGATGGCACTGCAGTTCTTATTTACCACTGGGGCCTTTTATTACAGACAGGCACACACACACACACACACACACACACACACACACAACCTCAAGGTAATTCATTCTTAATCTTTCATTCTAATAGTTTTGGATTACCCCTAATCTTAGCCAGCGGGAAGCCTGGCTTGAAGTTTTGTGTGTGCGTGTGCATCTGTGTTGGTGCAATGGCCAACTTTTACCCAGTCCTATTTAATAGGGAAGTCATACGATGTGATGACTGTTTAAATCCCTACCCGAGTGAGTAGAACCACAGGAAGACGGAGGCCCGGCGTGAGAGAGAGAGAGAAGACAGAGAGAGGGAGAAAAAGAGAGGGAGAGAGAGAGAGACAGAAGAGATCGATGGAGAGAGAGAGAGAGAGAGAGAGAGAAAGAGAAACACCACTACAAGGAAACAGAATGATCAGAACAGACTGGCTAATGGCCGACAGAGAGTGATTGGGAACGTCAAGGCTGAGAAAGAAATGATGAAGTGCATTAAGAGATGGAGATCCCATTATTCATAAGTGGCAGAGAGATGAGAGGAAGAGAGAGAGAGAGAGAGAGAGAGAAAAACAACGGCATCATAATAAAGGTTGAATAATTGTACAGCTCTAATCGTCTAGGAAAGGGGCTTGGAAATAAAGGAGACGTTTTAACAGAGAAGAAGAGACGGAGGAGAAAAAGCATGATAGAAGCTGAAGCGAGACGGCTGCTCTAGTAGCAGGGTGGAGGAGTGGTGGTGGTGGTGGTGGTGGTGGTGGTGGTGGTGGGTGGGGGGTAGCAGGAAGAGACTGCTGGTGGCTAAGGCACGTCTCTAAAGAGCTTAGCGCAGCTGAGTTGGATTGAATGGAAAGAACAACCTGGACGGGATTAGACAGGGAGATGAGGAGGAGAAGAGAGAGAGAGAGGGGGGGGGGGGCGACGACGGGAGAGAAGGAGGGACTGGAGAGAGAGAGAGAGAGAGAGAAAGAGACAGACCGCGAGAGACAGATGGGAGTTGAGGGGTTGAATGAGTGGGATATTTATTAATGCATTCGCACGTCCCTCCCTCATTTCTGTTTTCCGACACGTTCTGCCAGTGACGTGTCACGGCTTCACGGACGGTGGCTCGCGGGAAGAGGCTGCAAGCTGTTTGTTCTCCATGCCGCCCGGCGCGGTGTCCTGCCACATCTCACACATGGCCACTGGAGTCTCTCCAAAGGACAAATCCATCCTTTGACTTCTCAATCTGATATCTGAAGTACATACGATAACGTAAGCAGTGACGTAGTAAAGAACACCAACTGCTCCCCTGTGCTGTTACTGCATACAAGGCTACGCCGCAGTCGGTGGGGGGATTGGATGGTGTTCTGGCCAAATTTGGGCATCCCAGTGGATGTTCTGGCCGGTGATGTGGTTCAGATGTGAGGGGAGGGTCAGAGTGAAGGCCAGGTCACCAAAGAGACAGTATGTGCCTTTTGGAGACACCGAAGGCTAGAGTTTTGTGTCTTATCAATAGCATAAAATGATGTCTGCGTGTCCTGTGTACGTGTCCTTATTAATGCTGGTTATTAGCATGTGGTCCACCTTGACCAATGGGATGATTGCTAATCTTAGACCAATATACTCATTTCAACCATGCCAACTAATTGAAACCTACTATGTCGTAAGACTTAACTGACTGTAGTCATTTCTCTGTGTACAGACCTGGCTGTAGTCATTTCTCTGTGTACAGACCTGACTGTAGTCATTTCTCTGTGGACAGACCTGGCTGTAGTCATTTCTCTGTGTACAGACCTAACTGTAGTCATTTCTTCGTGTACAGACCTGACTGTAGTAATTTCTCTGTGTACAGACCTGACTGTAGTAATTTCTCTGTGTACAGACCTGGCTGTAGTCATTTCTCTGTGTACAGACGTAATCAATAAAATTGTACTTGATCATTGCTTGTTTCCACTCTCTGTTTAAGTGGTTAGATTCTGTTACAGAGTGAAATGATCCATTTCACTGGCAACTTGCTAAAGTCAATCAACCAACAGGAATTAACCAGTAAAGTGTTTCTGCAAAGCACATGTTTGTGTGTGTGTGTGTGTGTGTGTGTGTGTGTGTGTGTGTGTGTGTATGTGAGAAAGAGAGAGAGAGAGTGTTTTAAATTGGTTGAGTATGAACAAATTCAACACACACACTCTCTGTCTCTCTCTCTCTCTCTCTCTCTCTCTCTCACACACACTCTCTCTCTCTCTCTCACTCACACACACACACACACACACACACACACACACACACATCTTTCGGTTACAGATTGAATTACGGTGGACTGATTGGATTTTTGTTCGATGCACGGGGCAAAAAAAAGAAACACACTCCCCTCTCCCCTTTCCATCTTTCTTCCCCTCCCTTTGGGAGAAACACTGCTGTCGTTTCTCTTCTCTTTCACCCCCTCTCCTACAGTTTCAATACTCCTGGAGATCCATCTTGCCTAAATCCCTCTTGTCTTTACGCTCACCCTTACAGCCCCTTTCTTGAATTGTCCGCCAGCCTGCCTGCCTATCTGTCTGCTTGCCTGTTTGTCTGTCTGTCTGCCTGCCTGCCTGCCTGTCTGCCTGCCTGTCTGCCTGCCTGCCTGCCTGCTAGCCTGTCTGTCTGTCTGTCTGTCTGTCTGTCTGTCTGTCTGTCT